>JAMKCH010064121.1:0-57692 GCA_023653785.1 Ophioderma brevispina
TGAACTATTATGATTGGACAATGCGAAACAGCCCGGACCTGGGTTCTGTAACCCATATACTCATTTGTGTGGCCATCTAAGAAAGAACTTGAGGAGTAAAAAGCCCCTGTCTTTTATGCATTTGATGGGTTCCAAGTATGGATGCTAATTTGCATTGGCTTTGCCAACATTCTGATTGCGTATCCAGGTATGATGTCATTTGACCATTGTCCTTTTCTGACTTCCGATTGTTCCCAATATTTAAAAAAAGTAACATTTCATATATGCTAATAGGTGACACAACTAAGCTTTGCATTCCAGCACAGGGCGCACATACTATCTTTGTTGACATTTTGTGACGGACATAAATAATTGCTATAAAAAAAAACAGTAGTACAATGAATGTTGTAGATAGAATCTTATTACCTGTTATATCGCAGAAGTAATAATTTGCTCACCCCCCCATAGTAAAGTGATATGGGGAGGAATGAGGGCTTAGTGTATAATGGTTTGTGGTGAGGAGGAAGGTAGAACAAGATTGGTCGGTGTGGAAATCTGGAGAAATGCAAAATTATACAGATTTCAACAATAACAGAAAAGCCCTGCTAACATTCTTATTAATTTCATCCAAAACAAAATAAAAATGCAGAAAGAGCCGGGACTCGGGAACACCGAGTCAATGCATGATAGGTGACAACAGCTTGAGTTTAACAACAATCCCTGTCGGTAGGCAGGGGCCACTTCGTGTAGTAGCATTAACTAGGCTCGTCATATATTTTAACAGAATCTATATATATTTTTTCCTATATTTGTTCATTTTACTTTTTACATGTTACATGCATTTTGGACCAAAAACAATCACATGGGCTGAACTGAAAAAGGGCGGATAATTTCGCGTATTACACACTACGCGTCTGTGATATCAGGAGCGCGGGATGACGGATTGCATCAGAAGAAACGCCTTGATGCATGATTCGATATGACGCCTACCCATGGTAACTTGTATGCAATTGTAAAATGGTTGCACATGTGAGATGCTTTTGCAAACAGATAGGGGATTTTAATTTCACGATTTGAGCCTCATAAATTGTTGATTTGATCATAAGGATCCAGAGAAGTATTTGACATGGTGCAGAAGCACAGTGTGAAGAATAAGAGATGAAATGCTTGGTTTGAATAAGGGCTATATTTTGGAGCGAAATGGGACAATATTGGACAAAATGGCGATTATCTCTGGTTCACGTCGGCGATAATCGTGATTTCGGTCCCAGTACTCGAATCCAAATCAGCAACAGGTAAGAATGAAATGCACGTATAGAACATATCCACAATTCTAGGGTCGGTATTGAAAGAAAAAACACATATACGGAAAATTACGGGGTCGCAATATGACGTGTTATATTTATAACCAAAGGAACTATATATGCCTAAGCTAAGGATAGGCTGCAAACTACGATGAAGAAAAATACGACTAGCTGTTGTAGTGTTGTGACGGGGGGGGGGGCTATATGGCGAGAACTTTATAGGGGGTTTGAGGAGTTATTAAAAGTATGTGAAAACGGGACTACAACACCGCTTGCCCCACGGGGAGTAACCTTACTTTGGATAAAAAAAAGTACACAGAAACCTATACGGGATTAAATATTGAAGTTTTATTATTTAAAAATTCCGAGAAAAAAATAAATATACCGAAAGTTATACGGGAATTAATATTCATTGACGTTTCCTTACATCGGTAACTATATTAGCTATAGGATATGATATGTACGGGAAGTATGAGGTATTAAAATTGTTAAAATACAAATTGCGACTCGGGAGTCCCTAAAGTTCAGGGCGATACGTGTTTAGGTGCAGTCTCTGCATGCATATGTGTCACTTCTTCAGTGATCGCTTTGTTTCATTGATCGCTCCCGGTCACTCAACTAGCTGAGCCCGCGCGAACAGCCGGGCCTCCCCGAGTCGTACTATAATTTTGGGGCTATGTGTGTGTATGTATTGTGTATGTAATTTATGTATGTTCGCAAAAGGCCCCGTCGTTTCGATTCCATATTGCGCCAAATTCCTTGAAAGGTACATGAGGACACCGGACGGGTTAACCCATTATTTGGACGAAAATCCGTTCGAAATGGCTGAAAAATCAACTAAAATGTGCTCGGTTGCCTATAAAAAGGTTACCATTTTGTTGTAAGCGTTACTAAGCGCCGCGTATGCGTGGTTGCGTTGCGACGGTGGTTACGCGTGGCCACCAAATTATGATATTATAGGTACGGGAATTTGAGGTATTACAAGTTTTAAAAAATACAAAAGTTGCGACTCGGGGAGTCTAAAGTTCAGGATAACGGGTTTGGTGCAGTCTCTCGCCATGCATAGTGGTCCACTTTTCATTGATGGCTTCAGTTTTTTCAGTGAATCGCTCGCCTCCCGAGTTCACTCAACTATCGGGGAGCCCGCGCGAAGCGGCGGCCTCCCGCTATAATCGTATTCATTAATTCTGGAACGAACGAACAAAACACCGCGTATGTGCGTATCCTTAACCTCGGAAGCGTAAATGTTCCAATGCCCTGACAACGGCAATATAGCTCGTTTAATAATGTCAGGGCGTCAGTAGGGGGGCGTAGTCGTGCGTAGTTGAATGCAGAACGTTTCGCCTCAAGCCTCTGTGCGGACGCCGTGTCCCAGAATTAAAGAATACTATTATAGTCATCCTATAAGTTGGCTATGTTGTGTGTATGTTGTATGTTTGTTCGCAAAAGGCCTTCGCAGTTTCGAGCCATATTGCGCCAAATTCGCATGAAAGGTGCGTGAGGATACCGTACGGGTTAGCGCATATATTTGGACGAAATCGTTCAGACATGGCCTGAAAAATCAAAGAAAAGTGCTCGTTGATATGCTTAAATTACCAATGTTTGTATGTGTTACTAAGCGGCGCGTACGTGTTGTGCGTTGCGCCGGATGGTTACGAGGGACGGGCGCATTACGTTGTGCCTAAGACCGCAGAATATATGATTACTCCATGGCTATAGGAGCTGATTGTTTTTATAGGCTGATTCGTCGAATTGGAGTTATTAAAAGTGTTAAACATACAAAATGTTGGGATTGGTGTTCTTTAAAGTCAGTCCCTTGGTGGACGGTTTGGTTGCGGTGTCCGCCATAGTTGTTGCTTTCCTGTCATTCTTCAGTTGTGATTGTTCCCCAGCCCCACCCTAGGCTCTTTTGGATCGTTCATAAACTTTACGTGGGGGAGCCGCGCGACGCGCGGCCCTTTTGCTGTAGAATTACAACAACTGAAGCACGATGACGGGGCGGATTTGTGTATTCATAATTAGTTTCAAGTACAACGGGAATTCCATCTACGAGGGAGGCCACTCGCTTCGCGGGGCTTTCTGCTCGCTGATGATACGGAGCGATCACTGAATGGGAGCGATCACGGAAACAGTCCAGAGATCCCTCTGTTATTAGTTTATTTCCCCCAGTTCCTGGCTTTTACACTATATGGCGACCACACCGCAACCCCCACAATACCAGTGAAATACACATGCAAAATAATGAAAACTTTTTCAGGGCCGTATTTTTTGCGGTTTTTTTTTTTTGTTTTTTTTTTTTTTTTGCATTGGTGCCAAAAAAATCAAACCATCTGTTTTGTTGTTTATGTTTTTGTGTTAATAGCATGGGTCCTTGGGCCCACGTATGCACGCACGGTACCAATATTTTTGTGTCCCACATGACAATTTATTATTTTTTTGTAAAACTTGAGTAGATGTAGGATAAGTGTTTGATGTTCCTACTGCCCATTTCTACGTGTTATTATATAAATGTAAATAATTTAATATTTTATAATCTTGCAAAGTATAGTGGTCTTGGAGCCATACATTTTATGAACATTCATGTGCGGTTACGTAGGAATATATTGGTAAATGATATCACAGGTATATTTTTATTTTCAAAAAATATTAAAATTGCCTGAGAACAGTTTATAATTGTGCCTTAATATGTGGCTGTAAATATGTTTCATCCCTATTTGCTTTCACCAATAAGCAATCAGCAAAAGTTACTAGGTGAAGCAATTGTCTCGTAGGATAGTCCTTCAATTGCAGGAAGAAGACAAACAATTAGCCGTCTGTGTTACCCCTGCCTCATAATTTTTACGACGCATATACATTAACATCAATTGTTTGCCCTCTGTATTATGTGTTTCCCCTTATGAACAACTTTTTGTTTTATTTCTTTATGTTGATGTCTTTGAAGCCTTCTACCATGTGGTGGATTCATCTAAAATCCTTTGTAAAGTGTTATATGGGGGGTCCATAGGAACCCCTCCGTGTGCACTAACGGAAGTCAAACTCCTGCTGAGTAAGTTGGTAATTTTAACCCTTCTCATACAAATTTTGGGCCACCTTTCTTTTTAATATTCAAATTTAACATATGAGGCCATTTCCCCTTTTGTTTAAGTGATTTTTCGCAGGCGCCCCCTTTGGTGTCCCGCTGTGTACGTTTTTGCCTGGTGAAAATTCTCTCCACAATTTTTATACTGTATATAATTTTACAAGGCTACCCGGATTCCTGATTCCGCCCCCTCTATAAATTTGCCCCTTTTCCTCAGGACCCCAGATTTACGTATTTTTATTTTTTTGTGGTCCACATTGTGGTATAGAAGAAAGCTACTATTTTTCTCTCATTTCCCCCTGTGAATCTTAGGGATAAAGGATGTTTGGTTTGGGATGTTATGAGCGAAAATGTGATACTTTTGTCGACCAATATTAACTTTAAACAGTACTCTATGGGATCCAAAAATCAAGTTTTTGTTTCTCACATCAAAAGGGGTTGAAATTCGGCTGCAAAACTCTAAAGATAGGGTGTTGGGGTGAAGCCATCTATCAAGATTGAAAACTTTATAATACCGTAAATCTGTGGCCATCCCCCTTTAAACCGTATCATGAAAATTTGATGAATACCAAGTCACAACCCCCCAACTTACTGTTTGTTCCGGAACATTTTAATTAACTCAAGTGCCCGTATTTTCCCTTGTTAGTTACTATGTTTAAGCAAGTGAAAATTCTCGTCAATATTCATCCCGTCAAAACTTTACCTGTATATTGTATTTTTCCGCTCAAAACTATTCCCGCCGCCCTTACCGGTCTGTGTCCTTTTTTATTACAGAAACAAAAGGAAATAAAATGAATGTTTATTTGACCATTTGTCCCCCACTCCGAAACAAACAACCGAGACCCCTCTTCCATACCGTCTTAGGGGTTTGCCTCGATCATTTTCTTAGCAGGCATAATTCCTACTCAAATATCTGTAGATCCCGTCATCCTTAGCCAATGCAAGTATAGACCCGGTTTCTTCCAAATGAAACATCCAATATTGCAACTCAGACTGTTCGTATTAAGTTTAATATTTTTTGTAATGAACTCCACCCGTTGTCTCACATTTCTGTCGTGCAAGGATCTTTGAAGATAAAAAAAAAAGCTCCCTTCCTAAATTTATCCATTTTTTGTTATCGATTCTCCCGTGCAACTATATGACGGTGCCGGATACAGGACGCACAGCAACCGAAAAAATGAAAGAAGGGGCCGGGTATTCTGTGGTAGGGGCCAACCACCCCCAAGTTACAAAAACGCGAGATTGGTATCAAAATCAACCTGATGTCTCTGGCGTCAACATATATAGGGTGTAAAATTTTACTTCAGTCTAGATAGAGTATAACATTAGCCAGGATCTGTTTACAATGATTGATTTTTCTGTTGATATCTTGTTCAAAACAGAATAAATATAAAATAAGCTCAACATGGAGTGTAAACTCCTATGATAAAATTCCAATGGTTATATTGCTCGGCCCCAGGTCTTGGATAGCGTGCTATTTGAATAGGTCTGGGCTGTCGATAGTGTATCCATTTGAAACAGATCTGGTCTCAGATAAGATACCATTTCATTCGTTCGGGGCGTAACCCGCAACACATATATGAAGGGGTAAAACGCGTGCAGTAGAGACTGGATTTTACTACCGATGATCCACCACATCACTCCTCAGCCTATAGCAACCGCCGCTTGTACCGCTGGCAACAGCACGCAGTCTTGCGACGGTGCGTTGACTTAGCACAGCACACAGCGCCGCGACATGGTGTTTTTTAACACATAATGCATCAGCGACACTCTTCAGCTAGCAACCAACCCGTTTTTCATGTTAATTCCATAGTAACTGAAGAGTTTTGAAAAAATTTCCAAAAGCACCATGGCATGGTATACCCAACCCAATGTACTTACAAAAATTAGAACTCGAGATAGACCATTTCGTTACACTCCCGTACAAGGTTGAGAATCTTTTATTAGTATAGATGGGGCCCTCAGCACAACTGACTTTCGTAAACGGATTCCTATTCTATCAAAGACCTCAATTTATAGCATTTATCTTACCTAAATGTCCCCTCAAATCCTATTTAATGTAACAATGTATTAATGTCCTAAGACAATAATTTATGTTCCCATTTAGTTCCATTTAATATTCTAAGGCTTAATCTATGTTTGGTCTGTTTGTT
Source organism: Ophioderma brevispina (assembly GCA_023653785.1). Lineage (NCBI taxonomy): Eukaryota > Metazoa > Echinodermata > Ophiuroidea > Amphilepidida > Ophiodermatidae > Ophioderma > Ophioderma brevispina. The sequence goes on from JAMKCH010064121.1 coordinate 6,516, forward strand.
GCGCGAAAACAAAAGTCACGGGACATATGCATGTAGTTGAAGGAAGACGATTGTAATTCATCGAAGCAGTTGGAAATTGCTATTATTAAGTAGAAAAGGAGAAAGGTCTTTCTCCTTGTCTTCAGATATAAGTGGTGGACTGGTTTTATCTCCATAAATTCCCTAGAGGAAATGACTACCAACCTGACGAATCACCGCAAAAAAAAAAAAAGGAAGTAGTTAGCCTTATTTCCTTGTTAGATTAGGGAAAATTTCCCTAAAAACAAGGCAGAGGTACCGCTCGTGATTTACAATGAAAAAAAAAAAAAAAAATGCAGTTAAGGTATGGGAGGTTTCCTCTTGTACATACTTGGGGTTTGATCACACTTACGACCTTTAGAAAACGGGCTTATGCTTATGCAGATGCGGTGATGCAGTGAGCGCGCACATGCCCAGCTGCTGTTTATGAATGTGACGGACTTTGATATAAAATTGGAGAGATTAAGCCCAAGCCCAAATAATGGTCGAGCTATGAGTTGCAAAAATATTGCCCAATGTGCCACCGTAATATTTTAAAACTCATAGCGGAGACCAATTAATATTGGGAGTGTAAAATCATCCATTTATCATTATCATGTTTTTGGATCTCCGATATTTTCACACACTTGGACTCTCAAAAAATGATAATGAATTCATGCGGTCACATTCCGAACACAGCCCTGGACTGGGCGCGCTCACCGCATAACCGCATCTGCATAAGCCAGTTTTCTAAAGGTCGTAACGGTTCTGCTTCCTGGCGCTCAGAGGCTTTTTATAAATTAGCGCCTTAGAATATTATTATATGATTATTAAAAATATGAGGGATGTGTCCAGAGATATTTATGGCGAATACAGTTGATTTTTGAAGGAACAGGTTTTCCACAGTCAAAACTATTTAAACTAATGTTCACGGTAGGTTGTTGGGCTAGGGTCTTTATAACTATAGCAGTTTGATATGGAGTAAATATCTGTTTCACTCCCGAGTTTGAAGTAATATACGACAACACAAAGAATGAAGTGAGGCTGAGGCCGTTGATTGATTATAGATGTGTTCAGTTTTTACATGTTACAGGACTGAAGTCCAGTCATCATCTTCGGAGGTTTGGTGGGGTACAAATTACAATTTACCTCTGACCCCTGGTTGACTTTACAGGAATCCTTACTTTAATGTCAGATCATGTTCAGATGATTTGGCCCCAGTCAGTGGTATTCCTGTTAACCATCTACTACAGAAAGTACAGAATCTCCATCTGTAGAATCTTCTGGGACTGCATGCCTCTCGTCGAGAGAAAAAACACTCTGGAAATTTGAGGCGATCAATTTCACCATAAACAACATGTTTGGCACTTCTTGTGCCCAGGGTAGTGATGCTGATTGAAAGGTTTACCTGTTAAAGGTGATTACTCAAAAACTGATTGAGGGGCTTTGGGCACAGGATAGCTCAGTGATCTGCCAGCTAGTGGTGGCAACTGCTCAGTCCGTGCAATGATGAACAGTTCCACATAAAAGCCCGGGGTAGAGCGCATCACCAAATAGTCAAAGTCAAAAAGTGATGAGACAGAATGAGAAAAACGTCTTTTCTGGACAAGAGTCCAGTGTGTCATCGGGTAGTAGAATGGATCGGACCATCATTAGTGTCGCAGTTGGATCAGAATATTCTGGATTGTCACTTTGGTCTGACTGATGTGCATTAGTGTGTTAAACTTGCTGGAAATACAAAGGTACGCGCACCCACTTCGAAGAACTTTGACCGGCATCAGTTCATGTTTTTATTTGCACTGATTGACAGCCACCCGCATGGTTATTTCCATGAGAATTGCTCACGATCGTAACAGTCGCACTGATCGGGAATCCACAGTCGCGTCGCGGGAGATGGGAATCAGCATTGTTGTGTTTCTTCCCCCAGCCCTATGCTCCAACCTTAAAACTGAATTGACTGAGAAGTTAAGCCCACCTTGCCATCTGGTCGTGGGTTGCTGTAAAAAGACATCACCCGCACACGTGCCACTGTGGTCTCTGTTCGTATGAGGGATGGATCCTTACAGAAGGTAGTGTCGGAAACTTTGCGTGAAATGGTGACTATGGCTAATAACTCTCTCCTGGTTGTGCAGTACCGACGTGGTTTGTCACGGATTGGCTTGCATAGGCGATTGGTCGCTCATGTCGTGACTTGCTCAAACAATGTTACCTGGACGAGACTTGCACCTATTCCCGTGTTCGATGCGATGTATATAAAATGTTAAACCCATCGTCGGCCGGATAAGCCATCACTTACTCTCCAGCAAACTTGACTTTAGGGTATCAAACGCAGCTTGGCACTCATCACTTCACTCAAACGTCTGCCCCGGCCTAACAACGATGAAGTGGTTCCTGCTATGAGCAGGGGCGAAGCCATTAATTTAAAGAAATATTAGACCATCCTTTGAAGAGCCCCCCAATTTTTTAAAAAAAAATAGATTTTAAAGGTTCTTTATAAAATGGTAGTAAACCATACCTTGATGGTTAAGCTCGGAAAAACTGTCTGTGTGTCACAAACGAAGGAAGGAATTTTGTAATTAGAATAATTATTCTAGGGGATCCCGATATAATTCAACGGCCGCTGATGAAACGGCTTCCAATGGGAAATAGCGCCATGTACGGTGTCTACGCTCATCCATTAGTTGTTTTATTGGTTCAGGCAAAGTCAGCGGAGAGGGGAGGGAGCGGAGACGCCACTTCACCCCCCCTCCCCCCCCGGGGGGCAAAGAGCGGAAGAAGCGGAAGGAGAGAAAAGGAGGACGCGGCACCTAGTTTCTACTCCCCCCCCCCACCTCTTTCTTTCTATTTTTTCCCCCCCTCCTGGCGTCCCCCTCACCATCCCCTTATTTTGTATATTATCCCTTCCCCCCCTCCTGTCCCCATTACCCCTCTTTCTTGGGCTCTCCCTCTTCTCCACCTCTGCCGTTAAGTCCAATCTGGGAATCCCAATTTTTAATTACAAAATCGCTTATTATGATAAATACGCATTTCGTAGCATTCTGTTCGCAGGTAGAGTTTCCTAGACAATTACCAACGTGTGCCAAAATATTCAACTTTGAAAATTGGGGGCGCTCTTCAAAAATGTGCCATTATTGCTTAATGAAACGGTTCCTGTGTAATATGAAACAAAAGTCCTAGGAACGGTCGAAAACCCTGTTACATTCTCGGAGTTGGCCAATCGTTGTAATGCCTCTACCTTCTGTGGTCGGGTTTTATCCGCCGGAGTCACATGTGTTCAAGAAAATCACCTTTTACTGGAATGGCTCAACACTTGCTTGGTTAAGCTAAGTACGGCCTCGCCCAAGCGTGTAAAGAAGTGTCAAGGCGAGTTAAGTGCTTGTCATTGTGGAACTAAAAATGATAAGATCGTCAAGATTGATGAGCAGTGTCTTCCATTGTAATCCCTTATCACTAGTTCCATAAACCTTGGAAAGGACTAGGGTGCATTACCAAAGACCGATAATTTCTGAGATCTTCCCACCAAGTTCTCCTGATAAGCATCTTTCGATGTGTCCAGATTTTGTGTATCAGTTAGTTAGTATGCACTTACAAATAGGAATGAATAGGCAAAGTATTTGTTCCATCTCAGAAATTGCCGCCTATCTATTTCCTCATAAAGCATCCACACTATGTGAATAGCCAATTTTCACCTTCAGGCATCAGTTGACTTTCTCTCTTCTGTAGCGTTTAGCACACAAAATAGGTAGTACCAATGTCTTGTTCATGTCAACAAGCGAGAGGCCAAAAATCAAACAATAATACTTGTAATAATCTTCTCACCTTGAAAGCTCACGAGCCAATGCAAGGGCACTACCGTAAGTGTATTATTTATTTTCCTTACTCCTCCTTTGTTGTGCGGGGGGGGGGGGGGGGGGGGATGCATTAACTTAGGGTGGTAAGGTTAAATCTTCAATTAAAGTCACCTACGTACGTCTTCAGCATGCCCTTTCTATTTTTATTTTACCAATTTGCTTTGTACCTCCAATTGCTAAGACCATTGTCATCTGCCAAGTTACAAATCAGGACAGATACAAAAACGTCCACCACAAATTCCGCCATCGTCCATTTTGCACATAGCCTTTCCATTTTGAAAATGTTGACTACCAATTCTTACATCGTATGTTAAATTTTGTTTCACTCCCGGGTTTGGAGTTAATATACGACAACACACAGAATGAAGCTGAGGCTGAGGCCAGTTGCTTGTATATAGATGTGTTCTAGTTTTTTACATGTTACAGACTGAAGTCCAGTTCATCCTCTCTCGAGGTCCAATTCCAATTTACCTCTTGCTTGGTTGACTATTACAGGAATCACTTTAATGTCAGATCATGTTCCAGCTGATTTTTCCACAGTCAGTGGTCTTCCTGTTAATCCATTACTTACAGAAAATACAGAATCTCCATCTGTAGAATCTTCTTGGATCTTGCATGCCTCTCGTCGTAGAAAAACACTCTGGAAATTTGGTGATCCATTTCACCATTAACAACTTGTGGCACTCCTTGTGCCCGGGTAGTGATGCTGATATGAAATGTTTTCCTGTAAAGGTGATCCTCAAACTGATATGAGGGGCTTTGGGCACAGGATAGCTCAGTGTCTGCCAGCTAGTGGTGGCAACTGCTCAGTCCGTGCACTGAAACAGTTCCACATAAACGCACGGTTAAGAGCGCATCACCAAATAGTCAAAGTCAACAACGTGATGAGACAGACTGAGAAAACGTCTTTCTTGGACAAGAGTACAGTGTGTCATCGGGTAGAATTGGATTCGGACCATCATTAGTGTCGCATGTTGGATCAGAATATTCTGGATTGTCACTTTTGGTATGATGTGCCTTAGTGTGTTTAACTTGCTGGACATACAAAGGTACGACGTCATCCACTTCGAAGAAATCTGACCGCATTTCATGTTTCTTTTGGCACTGTTGACAGCCACCGCATGGTAGTTCCATGAGAATTGAGTCACGATCGTAACAGTCGCACTGATCGGGATCACAGTCGCGTCGAGAGAGGGCATCAGCATTGTTGTGTTTCTTCCCAGCCCTATGCTCCAACCTAAAACTGAATTGACTGAGAAGTTCAAGCCACTTTGCCATCTGGTCAGTGGGTTCTTTAAAAGACATCACCCAGCACAGTGCACTGTGGTCTGTTCTTATGAGGAATGGCTTACCAAGAAGGTAGTGTCGAAACTTTTGCGTGAATGTTACTATGGCTAATAACTCTCTCCTGGTTGTGCAGTACCGACGTTGCGTTTTTGTCATTGATTGGCTTGCATAGGCGATTGGTCGCTCTTCATTTCGCTGACTTTGCTCACACCACTGTACCTGACTGAGAGTTGCACCTATCCCCGTGTTCGATGCGTCTGTATCTAAAATGTACAACCCATCGTCGGCCGGATAAGCCATCACTTCCTCTCCAGTCAACTTTGACTTTAGTGTATCAAACGCAGCTTGGCACTCATCACTTCACTCAAACGTCTGCCCGGCCTCTAACAAACGATGAAGTGGTCCTGCTATGAGTGCGAAGCCCTTAAAGCAATATTAGCACATTTTTTTGAAGAGCGCCCCCAATTTTTCAAAAAAAAAGATTTTTACAAGGTTGCTTTGGTAACTGGCTAGTAAACTATACCTGTGAATGGTTAAGCTCGAAAATGTCTGTGTGTCACAAACGAAGGAATTTTGTAATTAGAATAATTATTATCGGGGATCCCGATAATAATTCAACGGCTGCTAGAAACGGCCTTCCAATATGAAATAGCGCCATGTACGTGTCTACGCTCATCCATTAGTTGTTTTATTGGTTCAGGCAAGTCAAGTTAGAGGTTATCTTCTCGAGGTGGCACTATTTCATCATGGACGGATATAAACGTAGCATTTCCAGCTCTGCCATTAAGTCTAATCTGGGATCCCAATTCTAATTACAAAATCGCTTATTTTATGATAAATACGCATTTCTTAGCATTCTCGTTCGCAGGTATAGTTTCCTAGACAAATACCAACGTAACTGTGCCAAAATATCAACTTTTTGAAATTGGGGGCGCTCTTCAAAAATGTGCCATTATTGCTTTAATGAAACGTCTGTAATATGAACAAAGTCCTAGGAACGGTCGAACCCCTGTTACATTCCTCGGAGTTGGCCAATCGTGTACTGCCTCTACCTTCTGTGGATCGGGTTTTACTCCGTCCGGAGTCACCATGTGTTCAAGAAAAATCACCTTTTCCTGGAATGGCTCACACATTTGCTTGGTTTAAGCTTAAGTCCGGCCTCGCCCAAGCGTGTCAAGACAGTGTCAAGGCGAGTTAAGTGCTCTGTCATTGTGGAACTAAAAATGATAAGATCGTCAAGATTGATGAGCAGTGTCTTCCATTGTAATCCCTTCATCACTAGTTCCATACACCTCTGGAAAGTACTAGGTGCATTACAAAGACCGAAGGGCATTGTTACGTACTCGAACAGTCCTTGCCTTCTGCTTACAAACGCGGTTTTAGGTCTGTCCTCCGGTTTTACCTCGATTTGCCAGTAACCAGCAAGTCTAATGTGCTAAAAATCTTGGCCCCGTGGAGGCAATCCAGACAATCTGCAACCGTAGGTAGACTCCATGCACAAAATTGTGTTAATCCATTCACCTTACGATAGTCCACACAAGCGCGGGTTGTCCCATCACGCTTGCGCACAAACACTAAGGGGGAAACCCAGGGGCTTGTGTACTCTGTAATTATTCCTGCCTTAAGTTGGCGGCTTATTATCTCCTCTTCTTCATTTTCGAAGGCTTTGGGAGGTCGTCTTGCACGTTGACGAACTGGTTTTGCATTTCCCGTGTCTATAGTGTGCTGAATGATGTTTGTTCGTCCATGGTCATCAGGTGATTTAGTGAACGCCTCCACATGTTACTCTATCAATCTTGCGACTGCATCTTTCTCACTTGGTTCCAATTTCTGTACTGATCTCTCGTATAATTCTGAAGATCTTCACACCAGTTCTCCTTATTAGCATCTTTCGATGTGTCCAGATTTTGTGTATCAGTAGTATGCACTTTACAAATAGAATGAATAGGCAAATTTGTTCCATCTCAGAATTTTCCGCCTCATCTATTTCCTCTACAGCATCCACACTATGTGAATAGCCAATTTTCATTCCGGCATACAGTTTGTTTCCTCTTCTGTAGTGTTTAGCACACAAATAGGTAGTCCAATGTCTTTTCTTTTCATGTCAACAAGCGATCGGCCAAAAATCAAACCATCATACTTGTCATCATCTTTCCTCCCTTGAAAGCTAATCAGAGCCAATGCAGGGACTACCTTAAGTGTATTATTTATTTTCCTTACTCCTCCTTGTATGATGCATTCACTATAGGGCGGTAAGGTTAAATCTTCAATTAAAGTCACCTTCCGTACGTCTTCAGGCAGCCCTTTTATTTTACAATTTGCTTCTTTACCTCCAATTGTAAGCCCATGTCATGCTGCCAAGTTACAATCATGACGATACAAAAAGTCAAACCCCAAATTCCGCCATCTCCAATTCCTGCTACATAGACCTTCCATTGAAAATGTTGACTACCAATTCTTACATCGTATGTTAAATTTTGCTGTTCCTTTTACTGTGATTAATTCATTGTTGGCTGTTTCTAGTCTCACCTGACTGCTAGGTGTTGATTTGGGATTCTTTCCCACAATTCCATGGATACAACAGTTACAGCTGCGCCCGAGTCTATAAGTAATTCGCTTTCTACGCTATTAATGATTACACATACAAAGGCTGATATCCCTACAAAGTTGCCCTTCTAAGTGGTATTATTGTCAATATATCTCTTTCAACAGTATCTTCTCTCTGGACCGTTCCAGACCGGACGGTTGGGTCCCTTCTAGTTTTCCGAATTTGCATTTCCTCTTTTTACTTGCTCCGTGACTTTATCCCCTTCCTTGTTCTGTTGGCAATTTCTCGCGATATGTCCTTCTTCATCGCAGTTGCAGCACCTGAAGTCCCTCTTATACTGTTCTCTGTAGTTATTTGGTTTATTACGAGTGCCTGTGTGTGACCCTTGTCCATTAGCTAATTTGGAAATTCCACGAAAGCGATTATCCAAGGTGGCCATAAGCTCCTTGAACTGGGATTCTGTGATGAATTTTTCTTGCTGGGCATTTGATTCTTTGAATTGGAAATCACTTGGCTCTGCGGTAGTGGTAGTTTTCACTGCACGTACGCGAACTTGGTTCTTTCCAACCTCTTCTCTTAAAGTTAGGTACGTTTCTACTGCCTCAGTAGCTTCCTCAATTGTTGATGGATTTCTCATCCCTACAGCTATGGTCATTTGGCTGTCACTGAGCCCCTTAATAAAATGGCGTATGCCTATTGACTCAAGTGTAACCCCATCTGCCGTTGGGTATCCCTTCAAGACAAGCCTCTGAATGTCGGACGCATACTCTGACATTGGCTCCTTCGGGCCTAAACGTCTTTGTTGCAGAGTTGATGGTTTCTTGTGGCAGCATCATGAATGCATTCTCGGCTGCATCATCAAGACTATTCAGCAATCTGAATTTCTTTTCTTCATCATCCCATCTACAAGAATTTGCCAAACAGTGAAATGGCTTAATAAAACTTTCCCAGGGCCTTTTCCCATCATATACAATTCGCCTGGGCAGTGGAACCTGCATATCAGAGGATTGACGTGGCTGCGTGGCATATTGTAGCGAGCTGGTAGTGGTGCGGGCTCAGCACTTACGTTTCCTACTGAAGCTGTACTCGATAGTTCACTATTTGTAGATGTTTCAGTAGCAGCGGTTGCTATAGGCACTGCCAAATCTGACGTAGCCAAAGAATTCTTGTGACTCCCTTCAGTGGACAAGTGGTGTAGTTTTTTAAAGTTCCTCTCTCAGTTGCTCAATTTATTTCTCAGCCATTTTCAATTTAGATTCTGTCTCTGAAGTATCAGCTGGGTCTGCCTGTCTGGCTCTACGCGATCTTCGTGTAGACATCTTGGAATATGTAGACGTGTTAAAGTTCAAATCCCACCTGCCTGCCACCAGTGTTACACTCCAGGGTTTGGAGTTAATATATGACAACACACAGAATGAAGTTGAGGCTGAGACCAGTTGTTGTATAGATGTGTTCTAGTTTAATACTGAAGTCCAAATTCTTTTCTTGCTTGGTTGGCTGCTCCTTATATAGGTTTTCCGACAGTGGCAAAGGGATGGGGCAAACAAGATGTAGAATTGTGTGTTAAATTAAGAAGGTGCGTGGAATATACCCCTCTTCGTGCTTCATATGTTCTTCATCAAGCTGCCTGGACTGTCGGAAATGAGATAAATATAAAGGTATATACCATACGTAGGGCAGGTTGGAGTGTGTTTCAGGGAAAACTAATGACTAAATATAAAGTAGCCATACTTAGGCAAGGTTAGTTTCTAGGTCATTATTAGCAGTGAGAGGTAGCAAGGTTAGCAAGAGTCCTTGAATTAGAAGTTATCTGGTGAGGAATAACATTAGCAAGTGTACATAGCTAGGCGACTGAGCAAGGTGGTGCTAGCTAGGAATTAGCAAGTGTGCTTAGCTAGGGACTTAGCAAGTATCAATAACTATGAGCTAGACCAATTAGAGAGGCTTAATCTGACCTGATATATTACCTCTATGGCCTGACCTTGCTAGTGAGACTCTAAGTTAGCTAAGTAAATTAGGGAAGCTAACGGGCATTATGCTAATTAATTAGCATGTGTTTAGATAGGGACTTAGCAAGTATCAATATACTATGAGCTAGCCTAATTAGAGAGACTTAGCCTGATCTTGCTAGTGAGACTTAGTTAGCTAATAAATTAGGGGAGCTAATGACCATTATGCTAATTAGTGTCACCAATGTCATGAAAATGATTTGTAGAGGAACTCGGCAATATGATCGTTATAATTTAACCAGTATAGAGAAATCATCCCCACAGTCACGTCGACTAATTTCTGACTTACAAGCCTTTTTCACGGCGACGAAAGTATGAAAAATATCTTGTTTTAATATAACGTTTATATCAAAAATAATTTGATTATACTTATATTCTTGTCTTTTAGTTTCAAAGACCGTGGATTAAAAAGAGGAAGTCACAATACCCTAGAGTCGAGCTAAATTGAAGATAAATCTTAGCAAAATGTCTCTAAGGGAAAAATTAGACAAATTACTCCGAAACACATTAGCGTTTCCCATATAGTGACAGCAGTCTACTGTGTCACGTTGCCACTTATTGATCTTTAATACATCCCGGGGATACACCGAGGAGCAAATGGGCCGCACGATACTTAACATCAAAAAGGATTAAAGGAGCCGTGGATACATTGAATGTGTGTAGAGATGCTCACCTTACAGCGTCATACAAAGATGTTTTTATTTCACATTTCGAAGCGAACTGTGCTCTTTTGCTTTATGTTACTTTTGGCGAAATTTGTAATGTTTAAACAACAATTCTTCTGTCTTGTTCACCAACTGAAATTTTAGGAATTTCTCAATTTGTTAACTATTACATCTATATCAAGATGTAAAATATGGTTCATTAAGAGTTTTTCCTTAAGAGTTTTTGTGAACATTAAAATATTTAGTTGAAAACTGTATTTTATGATTTCTCAAAAAATACAGATTTCAGCTAAATTAACCATTTTAGTTTAATTTTTCAATTTATGTTTTTTTTTAGAAATGTGCCTAGTGTAACATTTGACAAGTTATAACACCAAAATGTACTCACTTGGAAAACAAATAAGCACAAACCAGTTTCTTCGTGTGTAAGTCAAGTAATTTTGAACTAAAGCGACTCCGGAGTGGTTTTATCCCAATATGGCTTAGGTTGCACAAAGGAAACACAAGAAAATGCACATCAGAGTTGTGTAAATTTTCCGGGAATTTTTTCTGTAAACCTTTCAGACTGGTTCGTGACCCTTTTTATGTTATCAATCTATATACCATTTCAGCTTAAAGGAATTTTGTATTTTGCTGGAAATGTGCCTCTGACTATTCAAAACAATACATGTATGTATATATCAGGGAAATAGTTCAGGATCTGTGTAAAAAGTTTCCTCTTTGACAGCCTTGATTATACTCGATTCGCGTTGATACGTTCGTCCCCCTGGAGTTTTGGACCTATTCCAATAAGTCGGAGAGGGGCTCTACCGGGAAAATGAAAGAATTCAAATGCACGTGCCACACCGGATTATCTTGGAGGACACTCCGGTCATTTAACTCACCTGCCACTAAATACAATTTCATTCATGTTTGGAAGCGCACTATAGTGTATTTCAGGCCTTATTGCTCACAATAACTTGATTAACATAAGTCACTGCGTCTCAATGATTTTTTTCACCTCAGCAAGAATGGTACGGGGTCACATATCAGATTAATCGAGTATAGTAATATTGTCACAGTGAAGATCATGATGTACGTAGTGCCTTTTGAAGGCGTGGTATTTGTGTTCTCCCTCATACTAACGAATCTCAATAAAGAATTTGATTGTTCGCGTCCTTGTCTTATTCACTAATCTTGAGGCATTCAGCTTATGTTAAAATTTGTTTAGTTTTTAGGCCCAAAGGCTTTGTCTCAGCAACATTTGGCAAATACGCTCGACTCTAAAATAGTTTACTTCATGTCGATTAAAGGGAGCAACCCTTTTTGTTGAGTAAATCAACGTTGTGTATAAACCTCAAGCATTGTTGGGTAAAATAAACTCAGCTTTGTCTGAAGTTTACTCAACTTCATTAAGAATTTACTCAAAAGAAACAACATGGAGTAAACTATTTTAGAGTGTTTGTGCTATGTAGTTTGTTTACTTTTTAGTTACTTTAGATCATGCGAATTTCTCGTTTTTTGCTGTTTATAGTCCACTTTGCTTTTGCCACTCCGCTGCCATTTTTTGACAACAAACAAATGAGCCAATTGCAGGTAAATTACGAGTAAAACACTCAAAATGGTTATGGGTATCATGCTGGTATTCATTTGTTGAATTTTTCTATTTTTCTTTACTTTATAGTTGCTCTGAGGAAGCCGTGTGGGCGAAAAGCTTTGGCAAATTAAAATCGTGATACATCACTGCTACGTTAGCCTCTATTCTGTGATTTCTTTCACCTGACATTTTTACACGAAGTGAAATTGTTATATGTATAAAATCGGTGCATATGTGCATTTGTTATGTGTATGCATTATGTGTATGTGTTTTTACGTGCTAAAAATAATAAAGAAGACAGAAAAAAAACAGAAATAGCCTCAAAGCCAGTGGCGTACCCGAAAAATGAGTGATTTTGTACATAAGCGCCAATTTACAGTGAAAACAACATAGGCCTTTACTATTCTAACAAATTTTAATATATGCTTGCCCCTTCCCCCCCCCCCCCTTAAAAAATGGTTACGCCACTGCTCAGAGCAAATCCCGTATTAAGAAATTGTCGAGTCCTTAAAGGGACCTTGGAGCCTACGTGCTCGTTCCGCTTTCATGGACAGTAAGTTTTCCCACCTCCATTTCAAAACCTCTCCGCGGGCCTGTAGCTCCAATAATCCTCTAGTACCTAGTGCCTCTTCATGGCAATTAATCTTTCTGCAGCAAGTTTGAATGAAAAATAAATCGCTTCAGACTGGTCACAGATAATTGAAACGTATAACTGTGCCTTTAATCTCATACGAACGGTCAAAAAATCGCTGTGGATCAAGTGCCAGTTACAATTTTAATTGTAGATGCGAAACATGCTCTTACTTAACCAGACGCTTGTTGAACTGCTAACAGCGTGGATGAAGACCACGCACAAAAGATGATCTGTCAATGACATTTGCGTGAACATTTTGAAGTTGTAACCTTAAGTACTTCTTCATTTTTTTGTACGCTGTTAATATTCTTACATTTAAGTGTATAATGTGTATTGTTCTTTTTTGAGCAACATTACGGTGGTTATTTGAACGCAAACCAGGGACCAAACCAAACGGGTATTTATGCTGCTTTGTTAATGGACTTTGACAACTTGTATTATGTGAGCATGGCGGCAGATTTTCCTACTAAATCAACGTACAGTTTACACTCACCGGACATCTTTAGAGCGTGTGTGTGTGCTTTGTTAACAATGATGGGTGTTTTTGCCGACTGCTTTTGTCTATTGGTTCTTCACCGAGCGAAGCAAATCAAAGATGTAACTTGCTTGCTAATAGCTTCTCTCGCTGTCAGTGATCTGGGCGTGGGTATCTTCGGCCTGGCTCCTCTGGTATGGTCTGCGTCTATAGGAGGATGGCCCAGCTCGTTACACCTGGCTTGCGTTCTTCACATGTTCACGCTGCAACTCTTTCAGTATTGTGGCCTCTCAGCTATTATGTTTCTGAACTTGGAATGCTTCATCGCCATAACTCGCCCTTTGAAATATGCCGCAATTGTGACTCGGGGGCGCACCATAGTGATTATTATAATCCAGTGGTTATTCTGGATTATCTGGGGGATAACTATGTTTTTCATCTTCAAAAATAACGTCTTCTTTGATCCACACTTTGACCTTTGTGTCATCAGACATTCTACCAGGAAACTGGCATTTGTCATTGTTGGGGCAATATGTCATATCTTCGTTCCAGTTGCAGTGGTGATTTTAATGTATAGCAGGATCTGGTGCATTGCTCGTCAACATATTTCTCGAATAGCAGAACGCAATGCCATTCAGCTCAACAAGGAGAATGTTCCCTCAAGAAATCGTGACTACAAAACACTCTACTCTGTCTTGCTGGTTACCATTAGCATCGCAATATTTTGGATACCTTTCACCATTGTAGAAATATATGAGACTGTTACTCAAGATCTTCTTCCGGCATATTTAGTGTCAATTGGCGAATTCTTAGAGTTTTCAATTCCTTGGATGAATGTTTTGATACTCTATCTTAAGTACACCACTTTTAGGGCCACAGCGACTGCATTGTTAACTGGTATGTTTAATAAGTTCCGTAGAGGGCAAAATACTTGAGTTAATGGACGCATTATTAAAAGGCGCGTGAGGTCAATTAAGCATAATACGTTGGTGTATCAACATTAAAAACAAAATCAGTCTTTATCCGTGTACTCTTATGTACGGCTTTTAATGGTTGCTCACCGTTCTTTTCTATTTAGACATGTACTGTGTATAACCCATATACTGTACTGTATCCCCAAAGATCATTTCCATAAGTGCAACCTCACTGGGATTACTGGCATGCAAACTCGCAACTGATCACAACATGTATTATTCTGATATATGTAAGGTGCTGTTTATCTATTTGATATTTGGTGAGTTGCTACATTAAAAAAATTACGAATGAAGCTTGGCCGCCATGGTCTGGCTGCAAACGAAACATCTAACACAGCGGTTAAACTAAACTGTTCAGGTCTAAAATGTATGTGTTCATTGATTTTTTGTTTTTTCAAAATGAACATTAATTCTTTATTGATTGAGTCGATTTACAAAAGGGCTAATCCTTTTTGCGAAATTTAATATTAGTAGAAAAAAAATAAAAATAGAGAGTATTAAAACACCATTTTTTGATACTAATTTCACGTTTCAAGTATACTCTGTTCCTGGTGTAGAAATAATACTTCCGGCTTACTCTAGTCCGAAATGGTGAACAATAGGGGGATCGATTCAGTTGAACTCTGACTCTGTCAGCAACTTAGTTTCACGCTTTATTCGTTATCGTCTATGGAGCCCCGGACTGTGGCTCCCGCCGACCATATCGGCGTTCACAATCGGGTTTCGTCCATTTTCCGCCTTGAAATTTCCGGAAAAGTTTAGATTTTTGAAAATGTTTCTAAAAAGGAAATTACCAAATATCCAACATTTCTTCCAACATTTCTTACCAATTAATCCTCAAAGAGGAAATAAATTTTGAAAGTGACCGTGTGTTCAAATGCTTCAAAAATAAAATCAACGGTTTTGCCTCTAAAAATCCTAAAACATATTAGCGGCCCCAAATCTTGAAAACAACTAGTGTCATTTTATGAAGAGTTTATGAGCAATTTCGATGCGGTTTCGATTTTCATACTTCACTGGCACCGAGATTACAGCGATCATGTTTTAGATCGTGGTTTATGGAAAGTAGTTTTTGCCCAAATTTTGCCTCAGGTATGTTTTTCACTATTCACACATGAAATAAAGAAATACATAAGGAACCCTGTAAAAATTAGAGAGTAAAATTAATGTGCTTTTTCGACTTCTGCAAGTTATTCTTTCTTTGACAACAAACTACATAAATTCAGAAAGTGCTATGTGTTATTTAAAAAAAAGTGAATTTCTCAGCATTATGAAAAGTGGTTTTTAGCCCTTTTGGGATACATGACTCAATACGATTTTAGGGGAGAAAGTTCCAACAACTCTTAGCTCATTCATTTAATGGATCAACATCAAAACTCAGTTTTTCCCCCCCCCGTGGAGTATATATCGGGCTGCATCATGCTGAATCTTCAAAAGCCTTTTGACCACGGTCAACCATCAAATTTTATGTGATAAAGTAAATGCAATGGGAGTTGAGTCTGTTGAGTGGATTTCCGTTCCTATCTCTCCAACAGACACAATAGTTAATGTCAACAATATTTTATTCTGGTGTTTTGTCTATATCATGCGGAGTGCCCCAATGTAGTATACGTGGGCCTCTTTTTATTTCTTTGTTACACATCAATGACCATGATTATAAGTATAGACCAGAGTGCAAATTACTTGTATATGCTGATGATACAATTCTATTTTTCATACAAAAATCCTACTTTATTTCTCTAAAACTTGGTCAAGTTCTTGACTCTTGCAGCAATTGGTTGGTATACCACAAACTGTCCTTGCATATTGGCAACACAGAGTGTATTATCTTTTGGCTCCAAAAAAAAAATCAATGTGGTTCAATTTTCAGTTGAATGTTTTGGGCACAGAATCATAGGTCAGGACATGCTGTTAAATTACTTAGGTGTAAACTCTTGACCAAACTCTATCCGTAAGCTATTGCAATTCTATCATTATAATGTAAAAAAGACGGCTAACTCTCGATGAAGTCATAGTACAGAAATTAGAATTGCTGAATCAAATTGGTCCGGAGATTCTCTGTTCTCTTCTCTAATTCAATGTCAGTTGTGATTCCTTTTGTTCATCTTGGTAATCTGGTCTTAGACTTAGGTCAAACATAAACTCAATTCACGCAAAATAAAATGGTGCTTTATATCTTGAACTTAGAACCTAACCCCTGACACATGTTGGTCAAACTGAACGTGCGAGTCTGAATTGCTAATTATGTCATGTTCAATTTACAATGGTTCTAGCGCCCCTTACTGTGTCAGTTTTCACCAAACCTCTGAAATTCATAACTATAATACTAAAAGGCGGCTTTTAAATTTCATTTACCGAACGTCAAAAACTGTGCGGTTATTCTATTACCTTGCAATATGGGACTGGGACAGGCTTCCAGATTATATTAAAAGCATTCCCAATTTTAATAGTTCAAGAGCGCATCAGGAACCATCTTAGCAATGGCTAATTTCCAATATGGTGTCAAACTCTCTTTTTGTCATAATATTTTTTTTCTGACATTAATATTTCTTCCTTTTTTCTGCCATTTTTGCCAAAAATGTTTGAAGGACCCCACTGGAAATAGCCTGAAATATTGGCTTTCATGGGTTATCCTGGTTCCAATTATTTTAGCCTTCACTGGGTAATTTTATGTAATTTGTATCTCTTTTTATCATTTTGTCATGTATTTTCTATTGTCTTTAAAAATGTTATGTATTCTATTTTTATTCTCTGTATAAATTGTTCTTTTTATGTTTATGGAACCGAATAAAATCAATCAATCAGATTTATCAGTAACACAATTTAGCAATAATTGCACCTTTTTTTTGAACAATACCTGCGAACGACAATGTCCAAAAATGCGTATTTGTCATATTAAGACACGATTGTGTAATCGGAATCGGGATCGCGATTGTAATTTAACGGTGGAGCTGGAAACGTCAATTTTATGTTCGTTCACGAAGAAATAGTCGCCCCTTTACGAAAATGACCTCTAACTTAACTCCCTGAACCGACGGAACAACTAATGGAAGAGCGTAGACACGTACATGGCGCAAATTCCGGGCTATTTCATATTGGAAGGACGTTTCCAGCAGCCGTTGAATTATTATCGGAGATCTCCAATATTGATTATTCTACTTACAAAATTTCTTCTTTTGCGACACATGAGTAGTTTGAGCTCTACCATTCACAGATATAGTTTACTAGCCAAATACCAATGCAACTGTGTAAACATCTCAAAAATATTTGGAAAATTGGGACGCTCTTCAAAAATGTGCTGTTATTGCATTAAGGCGGGCGTTTTAGGGACTAGTTAAAAGCAATGCATATAAACATGTTAGGATTTAAGTTTTGAAAATCTTCGCGGGCTACAGCATGCATGATATATGCAAATTTTGCTGTCGACAGCGGACGCCGATACTTATAAACATTGTCTTTGTGGAGTAGACAGAAATTTATGGCTGATATAATATTTGGATGCTCAAAAAATTATGATTGTAAGAAATGTGCGCGAAGTACATAGAGGTTGTGATTTTGTTTTGAAATTCAAAATATAGAACGCAGCTTTTCAAAAAAACACCTTCACCACCCGTTGAGATCGGATAGGCCCGCCTGCCTCTGAGATTCCTTCGTCCCTGGTCGTCCAAAATCAGTTTTAAACTTACTTAGATAGTTATACGCCAATAGTTGATATTACCCAGGGTCTTAAACGTTTGATCAATTCACTACTTCAGACCAGAAGATTTACAATCAATCAACAATATTATTAGTAATTTGCAGGAAAGATTTCTCGGGGCAGCATTAGAAGCCTTTCCGGGTAGCATATGGCTACCCATATAGCATTATGAAACATATACATGGCAAGTACAATAATTGCTAATCAAAACCAAGGAGCAAACCCATCAATGAACAATTCATTTGTAATATAATTTTATATTCGTTAATGCTGTGCGAAGTCTTTGTAACAACTTGTTCCTTCACTTGTTGACTAAATATATGACATGATTGCATCAAATGACCCATTACAATCTTGTGTGCTTGCTTTTTTACTTATAACTGACAAGATTAACGGACGGATGCCTGAAATCAGTATAAAATCAATAACGCTTAAGGTATTTGTGAAATATTGGCGAGTACGATAAGGCAATAATTATTTTTTTAATTAATTAAATCGAGACAATTATATAGTAAGCTAGCCGAATTTTGGGCTATATTTTTATAAAACGTGTTTTAACTCTATTAAAGAATACAGGTCATGGTGGTTTTAATTTTGACGTAATTCGGAACATGTTGCTTATGATTGATATCTTAAGTACTGTTACACAAAGAGGAAAAGTGTGGATTTACAAAACCTCGCACAAGTTGAAACGGCAGATACTGGACACGAATTAGAACTTGGACACAACTCGCAAGTTAATATGCAAATTAATATCAAAATAATTTATTAACTCAATATATACCCATCTCAAAGCATTCAAAGATTCCTGGAAAATGTTTTACAGAACAAGTAATGGCAGTTTACAGAATACAGAATATAGTAATCACCAGAATTTTTTGAATTATGAGATTTACTGGAGCTAGTAGACATTTGTAACACATCTCTATACAAAAAAAAAAGCATTTTTCGTTGATGGTAAATTTTAATGGGCCTAAATATGTTTTCGACTTCGTTCGCCCTTTTTTGTACGTATTTTTGGCGTGCTTCGCTTTCATTTTCTCGCACGAAATGCACATATTCGTACCAATTTTCTACTGGAAATCAAAGTTTAGTTCCTTATATGCATGGTAATTACATAATGTACCGAAAAATTTATATCATTTCGATATTTAAATTTTTCTTAGAGTACTCGCACGCGCAAATCTGAGCGCTTGGATTAAAATTTTGTGACGTCCTATCGGGTCCGTCCCTGTAAAAAATACCGGAATAATGCCACTGGGCGTTTCCTACTGGTACCGCAGCTTCCGAGACCCACTCAGTTCTTTTTTTGTAAAGGAGTATCATAGAGTCCATGTTGAAAAACGGATTAAAATCTTGCTATAAATCATAACAGTTTAGTTTGTATGTTTTTTGTTGGATCATAAGAGGAAATTTGACCATATCAATATTTAATAAATCTGTTGAGCTATCAAATACGATCAGACAAAGGCACTAAGCAGCAACAGCAACACACAACAAATAATAGCTGTGGTCTCAGCTTCCAGCGCACATTGCTTAACGGTGGTGTGGGTTTTTATTCATTCTCTTTTTTCTTTCTTGCTTTCTTTTTGTTTTTTTTGTTTTTCGCCGCTACTCCTCTTTGTAAGGCGTTTTTTGTTCGGCGACATTCAGTCCTTTTTCCTAACACGAAGTGCGACACAAAAATTTTGGAAAACCACCCTAACCGTTACAAACCACTGAACTCTGCACATGGATAGCGGCTGCCCGCACAGTTGATCGTCGCCGAGTGTCCACAACAAGAAAGTTGCTTTTTTACCTTGACAATATGTTGGGAAACCAACTAGGCTGGGTGCACATATTCCACACAGATGTTCTATGTTAATACAAATTCTTTCACAGAGGAGTTCGTATTCCTCGTACTGTGTATTTTCCTACTAGAAAGGCTTTTGACTAGACCGGAGGACTAGACTCGAACGGCGCATTCGTGAGTTGTATACCACATTTTTACGAATGTTTTTTTGCGAAGTTTGAGTGCCATGGGATACAACCATATTTAATATTTTTGGATTTTTTTCTGCCCCTATGGTCACATTGTGTTACGAAACGGGCACTGTACAGGTGTGCGAAGAATGTTTGATGCCACGTGTTATATATATCCGTGGATATGACAGCCGACTCATATCTGATGGTTGCGGGTTCGATCCCCAATGTGCTGTGCACTTAAGGCACTCTATCTCGCTTTCCTCGTTGACACCAGCGATATTCGGTTAGCTGTTCGGAAATAGGAGTTGGCTGTTTTGTTTAAAAAAAAAACAAGCACAGCACAAAAGCGTTTAATCCAAAGAGAAGCTGAGACAGATTATTATTTTTTGGCCTAATTAAAATTCTTGAGATGTTTTTCAAGTGTTATGTTTAACTTTGACAGGCTTTGAAATCGGGTCGTAAGTGCAGCAAAATATGCACTCCAATTCAAAATCGTATAAGTATGGAGTTTGCAGGAGCGAAGATATTGAGAGGATGTATCTCGCAAATGAAAAGGCACAAGCATGTGCAATTTGAACAGCTCAATTTATCTTTCATAATGAAAGTTGCCATAACTTACCCGATCTATGAAATGGTTACTTCCCGGGTTAACATGTCTAAGAGGATCACGTAACCCAATTTTTTTTTCGCCGCGCCATTTTTTAACGCTATATTAACCTACCCCCTTTTTGTAATTGCCTATATTAACAGTTTCGTGGAAAACATCAAATGCCATGGCTTTTTAATGCAATTCACAAAATAAGTATTTTGGTGGCGTTTATTTAAAACTTGTTTGCCTCCTTAAATCATACTGGAGTAGCCATTTAAAATGTTTATTTCAGGAAATATTACTGTATTATTTTTCTCCTATTGAGCCAAAATTTATAGAAAAATCCTATCGGAAAGTTGTTTTCCATTTTTTTTCGACGGGAGAAGAACTTTTGTGCGAAACACAGAAATGTTTTTTGGACTCCATTTGAAGTCCTTAAACCATTTCATTTTTTTGTCCTGTTATGTGTGGTGGTTGATGTACCCTCACCAATGAACAGAGTTTTGGTAAAAATCCAGCGGCAAAGTGGGTTGCAGAGGGGGTTCACGTTTTCCCCCCCCCCTTTATACCCATGGCTGTGCCAGCTATCTTTTTTCTTGGGGGAGGGGGAACTGGGAGAAAGTGATGGGGGGGGGGAATCAACAATTTTGAGATTTCTAACAATTTCTGGTTCAAACTCGCTGATTGTTTTTGCCAAAAAGGGTATATTCTCGGGGGGGGGGAAAAGGGGAAGAAAAGGGCTTTTTTTTTATTGTTATTTGTTATCTCCATTTTCTTTTGGTGATATACCTAAATCCCGTATACTGAATAATATCCCGCTGAACGGGATCTATCTCAATAATATGTCAGGCCTCAATGCAAATCTATGGCACCTGCCTTTGTATTGTGTGACCAAACACAAAGCAACACACCACACACACACACACACAAAAACAAACAAACAAAGCAAAACAAATACGACTTACTTCCGGGCGTACTTCCTACCCTCCTGCACACTTCCTAAAGTACTTTTGACAACTGCCACGTGCCACATGAATGCTTGATACGGCTGGAATAATTTGTGCCTATGTGGGATATAAACATAGTTTATGTTACAGGTTAGGGTTGTTTCAACCCTAGTATAATATTGTTATAGCCATCAAGATTCAACTGTGTGCCTTTTACCTAGGGAGCAAAGGCCCTGATTTTGAGGGAGGGAGGGGGTTCGGGACACCTCGGCATGTCACACCATTCATTTACCAAAATGTTCCGGAAGTTTGAATAAAATCTGGGTGTCCACCTGCAGATGTGGATGTTAAAGTAACCTTTGACCCATAAAAAGGACAAAATTAATACCTCTTTTCCCCCATGTTCAAATTTCTGCTTTTCTCTTTTCGGAAAAAACACTACTACCATAACCTCTATTTGAAATTTATAAACAAAACACTGGTGTATTCATGTTCAAAAGAACCTAAAAAATAACTTCTCTGCAATATGATCACTGGTTTAAGCATAGAGGAGATGCAAGCAACCTTACACTCACCATCGAACAATCCAACCCATTTTGTGTTCTACACCCCACCCTGAACTACAATGGCCAATTTTTGTCCATACTGATTTGGGCGGCCATTTTCCCCCCAGAAGTATTTTTCCATGGGATATTTCTTAGTAAAAAGATTCGATCAACACAACATGTAAACCATGTATTCAAATTAATGTTTTGGAATAAAATGTCAATCACACAACCTCTCTGTGACCTACAGTTCTTAACCTACGATGTCTAGAAAATTGCTGGCTGACAGTCACAGAAAAGGCATGGTTTGGTCTTTTTCTCCATTTTTGGTCCAAAATTGCAACTTTTTCATAATTTTCTTATCGTGTTTTGCATTATTAACATTTCTTTTACAACTGAAGTTGTTGGAGAGAAATTTGATTTAATGCCAGTTGTAGAATTTTGAAGTTGGGCAGTTACCATGGCAAAAGCAATTAACACCCATTTTTAGCCTCAGTGACTAAACACTTGGCTTAAAAGAAGGTCTAAATTGTGGTTGCAATGGTTGCCATGGTAACTGCCCAACTTCAATAATATAGTTTAAAGAAGTGTTCCTTACACAATTTTCAGTAGTTTTAGACATTTGTCATATTTTTCTGAAATAAATCGAAAAAAAGGTTGCCCTTTCTCTGGGATCAAAGGTCACTTTAACATCCAGGTTCTCCAAAATGGCCCACCCAGATTGTATTCGTCAGACTTCAAGGAACATTTTGGTATACAACTTTCTGTGACAGTAGAGGTGGCTCGAAAAACCACGTCTGCTCCCTATGTAAATGGCGCACAATATAGCAAAACTATGCAAGCAAATATAATTATGTAAGCATAGGCTGACACACAGACACAGGCATAGACGGAATTGAGAAAGGAGGGGGAGGGAGACAGGGCAACAGACAGACGGGGGGGGGGGCGAGGATACGCCATGGACTGCATCACAAGGCATTATAGAACTTTCATTATTCAGATTTCAACAACCAAATTGTCTATTATTAATGTAATACATATTGGTAAAAAATGTTCTTTCAACCTTTCTGAAATGATAAATAAATCTAATTGCCTTGGGTAAAATTAAGCAGAAAGATGTAAATAGAATCCTCACAACAATTGAAGTCACGATGACGCGTGCCAACTTACTCTACTTGTCCAGTACACCGGAATTAATTTAATGGTGCCCTTCAGCACAAATGATACTTTCGTTAAAGTATTCCTATTCTCTGATTCGTCTCGAAAGATGTCATTTATAACATTTATCTTTTCCTAAATGTCCCCACCAAATCACTATCTTAATGTATTCATTGTCTTGATGTCCTAAGACATTAATTTTATGTTCCCATTTTAGGTTCCCATTTAATATTCTACGGTTTACTTCTGTTTGTGTGTATGTACGAATGAAACACAGCGTCATTGTCAGTCGCGGATCACATCGACCGGCCTCATTTTTCTTGTACGAGAGAAAACAACAAAGTCACGGTGACATCATGCATAGATAGTTCAAGGAAGACGCTGTATTCAACAAAGCAGATGGAAATATCCTATTATCAAGTATAATAATGGAGAAAGTTTTTTTTTCATGTCTTCGTATATAAGTTGGTCTGACTTGGTTTATATCCCTATCATCCCTAGAGGAAAATGACTACCAACCTGACGATCACCGCCAAAAAAGGAGGTAGCGTTATTTTTCTTGTTAGATCTAGGGGAAATTTCCCCCTAAATTAAGGCAGGGGTCCGCTCTGCTATTTTTGAAAAGTGAAAAAAAAAATGCAGTTAATGGACGTTAGGGTTAAAAATATGAAGGATGTTTTATGTGGAACACAGTGTTTTTGAAGGGACATGGGTTATGTGTTTGGCCTTTCATAACTATATATCAGCGATTTGATATGTAGAAAAATATGATCGTTATAATTTAAGCCAATACAGAGAAAACATCCCCACAGTCACGTAGACTATTTCTGACTTACACGTCTTTTTTCACGGCGATGAAAGTATGAAAAATATCTTGTTTTAATATAGCGTTTATATCAAAAATAATTTGATTATACTTAGGCTTGTCTTAAGAAAGTAAGTTTCATAGACCTTGAATAAAAAAGGGGAAGTCACAATACCCTAGAGTCGAGCTAAATTTAAGATATATATTAGCAAAATGTCTTTAAAGGGAAAAAGTAGTCAAATTATTCCGATATGTATAGCATTTTCATATAGTGGCAGCAGTCCACTTTGTCACGTTGCCACTGATTGATCTTTAATACATCCTGGGGATACACCGAGGAGCAAATGGGCCGCACGATACTTAACATCAAAGCGAATTAAAGGAGCAGTGGATACATTTAATGTGTGTGTAGATATGCTCACCTTACAATGTCATACAAAGATGTTCTATTCTCACTTTCTGAAGTGAATTTTGGTCTTTTGCATTGCAAATAATCGTTTTTATGTTACTTCGGCGACATTTGTGATGTTTAAACACCAGTTCTTAAATAGCTATCTGTGAAGTAAAATTTCAACGCTATCTTGTTCACCAACTGAAATTTTAGGAATTTCTCAATTTTATATATATCAAGATGTAAAACATGGTCCATTAAGAGTTTCTCCTTTAAATACTGTGAACATAAAAGACTGTATTTTATGATTTCTCAAAAAAAATACACATTTCAGCTAAATTAACCATTTCAGTTGAATTTCTCAATTTATGTTTTTCTAGAAATGTGCCAAGTGCTGTATTTGAAAAGTTGTAAAACCAAAATGCTCTCACTTGGAAAACAAAAGACAACATCAATAAACATAAACCAATTTTGTTTTTGTGTAAATCAAGTAATTTTGAAATAAAACGACTCCGGAGTGATTTTATTCCAATGGCTTTGGTTGTACAATTCAAACGCAAGAAAATGAATGCACATCACAGTCGTGTAAATTTTCAGGGAAATTTTCCTGTAACCTTTCAGAGTGGTTGGTGACCTTTTTGATGTTATCATTAATTATACCTATGCTCTCTATTTACTAGTGGTACCATTTACAATTAAATACGAGATGTTTAAACAAGATATTTTTTACTGAAAATGAACAGGAACCTTTTGGTGAAATTACCTAACTGATTTCGGACTTCCCTTCAAGGAGCATACAAGTCTATATCCGTTGCTGTTAAAAAAAACTGTTTTAGCTCAAAATGCAAGTCCCTATATACCATTTCATTTCAGCTTTGTTAAATGATTTTTTTTTTTTATTATTGCTGGGAAGTGGTGGCCTGTTACCCTAAGTGTAAACATTCATTACCCACTTAATTTTTCATTCACAATCCACAAAATCTAAAAATTAGTTATATATCAAGGACCGATTCGGGATCTCGTAAAATTAGCCTCTTTGATCTCCTTGAGATCAAAAAATCGTGCCACAGTGAAGATTCATAATGTACATTAAAATCCTGTTCAAGGAGTGCTCTTTGTTGTCTCCCTCAATACTACAAACGAACGGTAAAACACAAGTGTTAGATTTTTGTAACAGTTTTTAGTGGCCTAGAACGCGTTTCATAAAACAAAATAAAAAATACAAACTTTTTTTTGTCAAGGCGAGTATTTACTTTTGACTATAAATCCCAAAAAAGCATTGAAAATTCAGCATCTTTTTCCCCCATTTTCTAAAAATCATCAAATGTCCTTGCGTAAAACGCTTTTAAAACACTGTTTTAATGTGCCACAAAGGCATTTAGACATCTTAACACTACAGTGTTATTTATATGTGTCTAAACACATGAACGTCATGCGATGGCCGACGTGTTTTAGAATCTAACCACATAAACGTTATGTTAGGTTTATGTTATTAGATCTAAAAAACATCTGAACGCCTAAATGTCAGAAATTAAATGCTTGACTGTCTCAAAATCTACAAATAGTGTTTAGATAAGTGTTTAATCAGAACCCACTGAATAAGAATTTGATTTTTCCGTGTCCCTTGTCTTATTTCACTACATTTTTAGGCTTTCACCTATGTTAGAATTTGTTCTGTTTTTAGGCCCAAAAGCTTTGTCTCAGCAATAAAACATTATGCAAATGGTGCGCCTGCAGGCGGAGGGCCCATCTCTCTGTCATTGGGCCGTTCGGGCCAGAAACTCCCCATATAATGGTTGCGGGTGGGTGTTTCACCACTCCTCCGCAAGCGAGCTTTTTTGCATTCCCAGGCATATGCCGGTACCCCATTTATACTCCTGCGTGGGCATGAGCGGCAAGCGAGGGTAAAGTGCCTTGCCCAGTGCACAAACACATTGGCGACAGCGGGGCTCGAACCACAACCTTATGCTTATGAGGCGAGCGCTTATCCACTGCACAACATGTGCCCAGCAAATAAGCTCGACTCGAAAATATTGTTACTAAAATGTCGATTAAAGGGAGCAACCCTTTTAGTTGAGTACATCAAAGTTGTTCTAACCCAATCATTGTGTGGGTAAAATCACTCAGTTGTCGCTAAATTTACTTGATTAAGAGTTTACTCAATTAACTAAATAACCTCTTGTAGAAAACTATTTGCGGCGGATAACATCACCAACAAAAGCTGGCAGTTGACCAATATAATTATAAGAACAAAGTCGTCTGTCCGATTCATTTTATATTAGCACAAAAGCTGTAATCAAGATTCTCAACTAAACAGTACCCTTGAGTCCCACCGGTTATTGTTTGCTGTGGAAATTGTTGTTCAGGGCAACTGATTTCAATCGTTTGTAATTGACTTCTACTTCTAATGCACTTTGCATCTTTCAAATTATTATTTTTAAAGATCATTGTATGACAACAAAACAAACGAACGAACAAACGATTGATCGATCGAACGAACGAACAAAACAATCCGACAAACGAGCTGACTACGTCCTACAAAAGCATGCCAGGACGGTGATGCCAGGATCTTTATTATGATTAATAATAATTATGTCAGAGCGGCTAGCAGTTATGTGGAAATGGACTTTAGCTTATATTACAATAATTATAACGCTAGCAGTCAACTAAAAAAAAACGTGTATGTAATAGATAAAGGATGAGAAGCATACCGTTATTAAAATAATGGTGTTTTGATAAGGTCTGGTGAGCCTGTTAGACTCCGACTAGCGGCGAGCCTTTAGGCGAGCGGCGAGCCTTTAGGCGAGCCGCTAGGTCGGAGTCTAACAGGCAAGCCAGACCTTATCAAAACTCCATTATTTTTTCATAACGGTGTGTTTTGAATTCTTTATCTTACATATACGTCGTGACAAGAACGAATATAGATCTTATATAATTATTGAGTAAAATTGAGAGTGTATATTTCGTTTTTTAAATATCTTGAAGCAGTGTTAGGTTTTTCTTAATTTAAAACACCAATTGTGCTGGTATGTTCACTTGTGCAGGAGTCTAACACCAACGTCTATAGTCGAAAATAGGTTTACTCTTCTGGAGAGATAATCTTATTGTTGAGGAAAGCCTGATCTGATTTAGAAATGGCCCCATTTGTTGAGAAGATTATCCTATTGACTGGTTAAGCCGTATGGAATGGTTATTTAGTAGGCAGGTTTGGATATTTAAGTAGGTACAGTTCAAATAACCCTTTTTCACGTATATCTGACCCCGGATTCTGACACCACGAATTAAAGATCTTGATACAGAGTTATTCGAGGTGACTACCGAATGTTGACCGCAGGTTGGTGCTAAAGAAATTTAGCTAAGAAGATATCCTATCGTAAGCAATTCTTTAATAGGCTATTGTTTTACGGCTATCACTATCTGTACTCGATTGCATTAATAAAGACAAACAAAGGCAGAAATTCCCTTATCTTTTGCATAACGCTTCTCCTCATTTTATTTTGAATCCGTATCAGTAATGAGCGGTTAACGGCCCGCACGGTAGCTATTATTCAATGGTATATTTTAAAGTAAAAGCAACAGGTTAATTGTCTTTTGAAGCTTTTTCCATGACTTTGAATCACTTCTTGGCTTTCGTTGACGATATCCATTATTCTAAAAAAGATGTATCCAACAATACATACGCTTTTTTGAAGATTTCCATGACTTTGATTCACTATCTTGGCTGATTTCGTTATCGATCACAACTTGTACTATCTGACCAGCATATGGTAATCCGACCTCACATAAGCTTTTGTTTGAGTCACCCTGTTCTTTCACATCGTGGTTTTATTTCAACAATGACGGAGCAAAATGTTTTCGATTGTCCTTTAAAATAGTGAAGAATAATTTGCATCACTTACCATCACTACTTAGGCCTAATTCGTAACGACGAACAGTCTTACAAGAGATGGCAATGTGTTCACAATAACTTTTATATTGGAGTGCTTTCACTATTGTTTTATTTCCTTCATTTGTACCACCTGAGGCCGAGGTGTTTCTAGAATTTCCTTTGTTCAATTGTCCTTTTTTTGTTTAAAACTATGAATAGTTCCTCATACCGGTATTGTTTCTCCGGAATGTCCAGAACCACTTTCGGAAAAAAATAACGGGGGGTGATGAAGTATTCATAGGTTAAATACGGTCTCTGACCGCTTTCGTACCTATAAGGGACAAGTTGAACAAAAGAAAACATTGATAATGATAAAAGGAAAAGGCTAGACGTGTCTATACCGCGGATAGCTGATCCACATAAGAGAGGCCATAGTGAGTACCAATCACAAGTAGACATATATCCCTAACGTTTCGCATTTTTCACTTTTATAAAATCACGGAGCAGGACCCCTGCCTTGTTTTAGGGGGCAACTGACCTAGATTAAACAATAAAAATAAACGCTGCCTCCTTTTTTTTGCGGTGCTTGTCAGGTTGGTAGTCATTTTCTGAAAAGGACGTTGGATATACAACGATATTTTTATAATATTGGATGGCGTAGGTTGATAACAGAAAAAATTAGCGCCCGGCCTCGATTAATATCTGGCGAGCGAAGACGAGCCTGATATTTTCTTGGCGAGGCGATATTTTCTGTTATCAACCAAAAATCATCCAATATTATTATATTATGCATAGTTTTAAATTTGACTTCAAAAACTATAAAAATAGATTATTGCTGAGCAGTTGCCTCAATATTTTTGCGTATTGGTGCATGTTTGGCGGGACAACACACGCTACCGCACTGCAGTATGCACACCAGATGCATAATAATACTATACTGTTGATTTCTTTCAAAAGCGGACTTTTTACACGACATATTTAGACATATCGGCTCATGTGTGTTTTCGGTATGTGTATGTATGGTACCGTGCCAAAATAATTAAGAAGATTTCTCACATTTGAAATAAATGGGATGAAAAAAATAAGCGAAATAGCGCAAACCCCGTATTAAATTGTCGACTCCTTAAACGGACTACGGAGCCTACTTGCCTTGCTACGTTGTTTCAATGGACATTAATCCCCCCCCCCCTCATTTCAAACCGCTTCGTGGTACTGTAGTTGTCCAAATATCCTCCAGCGCCTCTTCATGGCAGTTATCTTTCTACCACACAAATTGAATGTAAAAAATCACTTCCGACTGAAGTAACAGATACTACATTTATAAGACATAAGGTGAAAGGTATAACTGTGCCTTAATCTCTTACGACGTCAAAAAAATTTACTGTCGATCGAGTGCCAGTTACAATTTATGTCCAGATGCGAAACATGTCTCTTACGTAGCCAGACGCTTTTTGAATTGTTAACAGCGTGAATAAAAAACATGCACGGACGATGATCAATCAATTGACTTTGAGTGAACCTGTTGAAGGTTTGCAACCTTAACTTGTTCATTTTTTTCGTATGCTGTTCCTGTTCTTAGTTTATTGTAGAATTTGTGTGGTTTCTTTTTTTGAGTAACATTGTGGTTCTGATTTGAAACTTACCCAAACATATAACGTACATATTATGCTGCTTATTAATGGACTTTTCGACGACTTATATACTATGATCATGGCGTAGTTTTTTTTCCAACAAATCAAACGCACAGTTTAACATTCCCTGGGACATTGTTAGAAGCCAGCCTGCGATCAAGTGCTATGTTAACAACGATGGGTGTCTTTGCACCCCGACGTTTTTTGTCTCTTGGTTCTTCACCGAGCGAAACAAATCAAAGAATTGCACTTGTTGCTAATGCTTCTCTCGCTTTCAGTGATTTGTGCGTGGTATCTTCGGCCGGCTCCCTGGTGTGGTCTGCCCTCTATGGAGTGGCCCAGCTTCGTTCCCCGGCTTGCGTTTTCTTCACATGTTTCAACGCTGCAACTCTGTCAGTATTGTGGTTCCTCTCAAGCTATTTTGTTTCTTAACTTGGAATGCTCAGTCGCATAACTCGCCCTTTGAAATATGCCGCAATTGTGACTCGGGAGCGCACTATAGTGATTATTATAATCCATTGGTTAGTCTTGGTTATCTGGGGTTACTATGTTTCTTCTCTTCAAAGATCACTGTCTTGTTGAAATCCACACTTGATCTTTGTGTCATCAGACATTCTAAAAGAAACTGACATTTGTCATTGTTGGAGGCAATAAGGTCGATCTTCGTTCCATTTGCAGCAGTGGTGATTTTGATGCTAGCAGGATCTGGTGTTTGCTCGTCAACCCATTTCTCGAATAGCAGAACGCAATGCCATTCGTCTAACCAGGAGAAATGTTCCATCAAATCATTACGTACAAAGACACGTCTACTTAACTTCTGTCTTGCTGGTTACCATTAGCATCGCAATATTTTGGACCTTTTCAACCGTTGTAGAGATAATGAGACGCTAACCCTGATCTCTTTTCCGCATGGATTGGTGTCAATAGGTGAATTCTTGGAGTTTTCATTCCCTGATGAATGTTTGATACTCTATCTTAAAAGTACAAACAACAAACACCACTTTTTAGCCACAGCGACTACTTTATTAAATGGATATTTTAATATAATATGTAGAGTGCAAGATCCTTGAGCTAATGTACGCGGTAAAAAGATGGAAGGTCAGCTTTGAAACATATGTATTGATGTAAACATCATTGACAAAATGATCCTTCTTGTTCGTGTACTCTTATGAACGACTACGGGAAGTCTGCAAACTCAATATCGGCCGACCGGTTCTGGCTGGTTCTTCCAGTTGAACCGTTTTCTATAAGTGTCTAAGCATAAACCATGGTTCAACTCCGGTTTCTATTCTAAGCAATGAACTGTTAACCGGTTTCTATGGGGGTTGTCTAACACTCACTGGTAAACCGGGTTCTATTCTAATCTAATTGTTTCTAAATAATATAACACGTTGAACCGAGTTTCTACTGTTTCTATTGTTTCTAACATGAAACAATGAGTGTTAAACCGGGTGTATTGTTTCTAAACAATGAAACAATGGTTAAACCGTTGCTATTGGTTCTTAACACTGACATATGGTTCACCCCCACGAACCTTAACCGACGGTGAGTTTAAGCGTAAAGAGTAATAATAAATAATTCTGACAACGTTGTACTATAACCATTGCGATTAATACCCATATATACTGTATCTTACCCTATATTGTAACCTATACCCAAATTAATATTTTCCGCTTGCGAGGTGAAATCTCTTTGGAACACGCCATGCAAACCCGTACTGATCACATGTTTTGATGATGAAGCACTTAACTGCAGTGATGAACTTGTCTAAAAATCCACCACGGTCCTGTTTTAACATGATTCCAGGGTGTCTCAAGAGTTTAAGAAGACACCGTATACTCGTATACCTACTTTAAGGAACACTGAAAAATATATAAAGAGATAAAGAGGCTTGTACAACAATTTGTTTCGTACTTCCAAACATCCCATTTATTTCTTTGTAAAAATATATCCGTGACAATCAAGCGAAACGAGAGCTTCAATCAACCGAATGGCATATTTCTTTATAACAACAATCGGGTACATTGAACGGTGGTCAAGATTGTTGGTGCCATTTATTTTTTCTCAATTGGAGCATTATGTCCCTTCTCGGAAACATATTTATAACCTACACAACACAACCTAGAACCAACTTCAGGTTACAGCATGTTTGTAAACAGTTTTGGATTGATGGAGGAATAAACTAAAAGCATGCAGGCAAGTCCAAAGTGCTATAAACTCTGCTCTAATTTATCACGATTATACGAAAGAAATAGTATCTATTAGTTCCTGCTAAATCCGAATGTAGTAACAACGATATAATAAATCTAAAACTATTTCGCCTTTTTAAACATTGGACCACATTAAATTTCCAAATCTTCGCGGTCAACATTGTCCTTGTGGAGTAGACAGAAAATATAAGCCTGGCAAATATGGAGATAAAAGAATTGCTTGTATTAAATGTACGCAAAGTAGTCGCAGAAAAATGATTTTTTTTATAAATTAAAGCAATAGAATTGATAGAAGTAATTGTATACAATAGCTTCATCACCATTCTCTACAGGTCAGATAGGCCCCCCGCTCCGGATTCAAATATAATATGTTAGACTTGCCTTGCATAGTTATACTTGGTAGTCGTTATCATCACTATATGGTTATTAAACGTTAAGGTCCACTTGCCCGATCGTTTAATAGCCTCGTCCCCCATAAGCCCCAGATTTTTACCGAAGTGGTCAATTTTTGATATCAGAAGAAAGGCTACTATTTTTCTCATTACCCTGTGATCTTAGAGCCAAATGATCTTTGGTTCGGAAGTTAGGGGCGAAAATGGGCCCCATTTTGTCGACCAATATCCACTTTTACACAGTTTTAACCTAGGGAGCTTACCAAATCACGTTTTTTAAGCTCTCGCATCAAAACCGATTGAAATATCGGCGCGAAACTTTCCAGAATTGGGTTTTTGGAGTAAATAGTCCACCCTATCAAGATCAAAACTTCATATCCTTAAAAATCAGACATCCCCCTTTAATGTTCACTATTTCAACTCCAACTCTTTCAACCAAAGGGATTACAGTCCAATCACTATATTAATATTCCGCAGGTACGGGGGTCTGGTACCGTATTAGAAGCCATTTCCGGTCGCTTGAAAGCCTCTTTCTGGCCGCATTGGGGACCATTTGGCGGCCGCATAATCGAAGCCCTTACATGCCGTCATCAGAAGCCTGCGGGCCGCATGTGTTATCGCGGATCGGGCGGCCGCTGTGCCACCCCGGAGTTATTTTCGACTAAGTGTTTATAGTCATCGCAGTATACAACGGCCCGATGTGAGAGACCTGGAAATTAATTTCAAATATTTTTGTTTTTTTGTTAAAAAGACATTTTCATTTATAATATATTGCAATCAGAATAATTGCGGAACTCATTTTCAAAACCAAAAACAAGCGAGTCACTGAACAGTTCATTTATTAAACGTGACATTTTTTCATTGCGTACTGCTGGTATCAATCTTGCCGTTCCCCTGGGGGTTTGACTAAATATAGACTGAGTTTCTATCAATGAACCATAGCCACGTTTTTACCAATCAATTTTGTGTGTTTGCTTTTTTTACTTATAACTGGACATGTTAACGACGAATGTCTGAAAGCTTATGAAATTCATAGAAGTGTTATAACGCTTAGTGTTTGTGAAATAATGACGGGTAAGGGAAAAAAGACTGATTATTTTTTTAAAGAAGGCAATGGTTAACTACCGAATTTTTGGGATAACGTTTGACAAACCGTGTTGTAACTTTTTTAACAAAATACAATCACGTGGTTTTCATTTTGATGTAAGATTGGCTTATGATTCGTCTTCTGTACTACAAATCAAAAAAAAAAAACACTGGGACTATGTTACAAATGGCCGTCAGATACATCGTTTACAGACTGATGCTTTAATAATGAGTTGACATTTAATTTCATTAAGGCAATTACCGCCATTTTTCTTACGTGGCTAATCAAAACCCATCACTTGTATGCATAAGGTCAATCAAATATCAAAGGTTGGCCGGTTTTTACGAAATGGAATTTGTTTTTAAGAATAATTGCATTTCAGCCTCAGCAAATATCATGAGCTCACTACATTCCACATTTAACAACTCACTCTTTTCCGTGGTCCATCTAATTTGACACAAGTCGTGATTGAAATCACCACGTTCAGGAGATTTTTTTCTTTTTTAGCATTACATTGAAATGACTCCAAACGGATCATTTCAAATGACCCCTTAATATAGTCATCTAATTGGACAAACCGGAGGTGAAGAAATCACCTCATTTTTAGGTAATTTTTTTCGAGATTTTATTTTTCATCCCCATTAATCGTGACTCCTAAATACTTATTTTTTTAACCAAAAGGATTATTTTTCAAAAAGATAATGACCTCCTAATGGTCAAGGCTTCTTAACCCCAATGGGGCTTTGTTAACCACACATTTGGGGGCATATTTTTTGGACCCATCACTGGGAATTCAGAATTTGCCTTTGAGACAATGAGGTTTGATGGAGAAGTCGTGGAAGTGGAGAAGGCATTTGAGAGTGAATGGTTTGAAGGTAAACCTTGGAAGACGAAATTATGGTGAGTGGGGGAGGAGGGGGAGGTGTTAGTGAGTAATGTGGACCATGTTGGAATATGTGGAAGAGGTGAGGGGCAATTCAGTTGTGTGTTGAGAACTGTGGGAACTGATTCATGGGAGATGCACAAAGATGAAGCGAGTGACCCCAAGTTTGGCAGAGAACTGTGTGTGGAAGATGCAAGAAGGGATTGGAGGGAGTGGGGAAGGAGTGGAAGTTGTGTGACATTTCGAAACATTGAGGGAGTTCACTACCTAGGGGACAAGATTAGTGCGGGTGGTGGTGGATGTGAGGCGGCAGTGACAGCCAGAGTAAGGTCTGGGTGGGTGAAATGTGAGAGTTGTGACTTGGGAGAAGATTTCCTTTGAATGAAAGGATGGTGTACAAGACTTGAGGATTTTGATGCAGATGTTGGGTTTGGAAGAGGCGGGCTGACCGACTGGCGAAGGCGAATGTGTAAGATGGTATGGGCACGTGCTGAGGAAGGATGATGAGCATGTTTTTAGAAGGGCTTTTTGAGTTCGAGGTGGGTGGTTTGAGGAAGGGGGGTGCGACATGGAGGAAGCAAGTGTAGGAGGAAAGTAGGAGGGGTGGGTTGAGGATGGGGGATGCATTGAATCCGGGTGAAGTGGAAGGAGGGAGTACGGGCGATTGCACGAATGTGAGGTGAATCCGGCACCCCCGGTTGCTGGACAAAACCGGATTTAAAACTTTTGTTTTACACTACTCACTCCACTGTATTCGGTGGCATAAAGACAGTAGCTTGCGGGGTCAAAGTGACATTTGGGTGTTTTTTTTTAAGTGTGCACAGTGGTCTCCTGGAATAACCATCAAATCTCCAATTTTGGCCCCAGGTGTCCGAACGTTACATTTCAAACAACTTCTAAATATTTCAAGCATAACAATTGAAAGATGTTTCTACATATCCATAAAAATATTTTAACAAGCCATCATTTCCCGTAGACCAAAACCAAGTTTCAGTTATAAACTTCGGAGAGCTAAATTTATCAATTAATTTATCCTCTGTATGCTTCTTTGGATTCCTGTGTCGCTCCGGTTTGTGAATCAGTCCGTTCTTGCTGTTAAAAGCAATCCACATGAGTAAACCATCCCTGTGAGGGTAAGCTCGACATGTCATGTATCGTAAAAGAAGGAATTTTGTAATTTGGATAATTAAGGTGTATTAAAGGTGATTCTAGCACCTTCTGTTTTATTTACGGTTCTTGAAGATATCGTTGAGAAAAGCTTATCCAACATTTTAGTTGATACCGCTCCTTGCCTTTTGATGTTATAGGGCAGATGCTTGTATCACGGGTTCCCATAAAGGCTACTGTACTGTAAAATTGCGATTGCATCCCCGCGTGCTAAAATTGATATTGTTTGCTGTTTGGGTTCCAATGTCTAACTGTCAGAAAATGATGAAGTTAAATATTTCCGACTGCAGGAGGTGAGGGGTCAATTTCAAAAGCGAATCAAATTGTGTTTTATGTACACTAACGCTTCGTCTCCTCATAAGGATTAGAAAAATGATATATTTGTCTAGATCCAACCTTTAGTTAAAGCTGTAGAGGCCCCATAATGGTTTCAAGGTCATCCTTGGGGTAAATGCTCTGATATGTTGTTGAAAGTGGTGGTCAATGATTCCTTGTGTCATACTGAAACATAAAATGCATTTTAAACTGTTTTTGGTGATATCACCATTGTGACATCCAGGAAACGTTTTAGTGACCCCCATATACCATGTAGACCCGTGTACATTTTGCTATGTAATTAGCCACCAAATGTAACACACTGTAATAATGTACATTTTTTGGATACAAACAACTTCTCACCAGTTTTCAGCAAATCTGAGCATTGGTAAATTTTACCGCAGGATGACCATGAACCATTA
The DNA here is from genome assembly GCA_023653785.1 of Ophioderma brevispina. Taxonomy (NCBI): domain Eukaryota; kingdom Metazoa; phylum Echinodermata; class Ophiuroidea; order Amphilepidida; family Ophiodermatidae; genus Ophioderma; species Ophioderma brevispina. The sequence goes on from JAMKCH010064121.1 coordinate 42,604, forward strand.
GGCTATAGCGCTTTAACTAAGGTCGGAACCTACACTGTAATCCATGTGTGTCTGGATCTGAACACGTATCTCAACACATTTTGAGACATGTTTACCATTTTAATTTCTGAACATTTAGGTGTTCTCGTGTTTATATTTCTAAACACATCTCCATAAAATGACTTTTTGTGTTTAGATTCCAACACGTCCGCATCGCATGACGTTTTAATGTTTTTAAACACCATTAACACGATAAGTGTTAGCTTCTATGCCGTTGGGCACATTTAACTTTGTTTCAACGCGTTAAGACATTCACGTTAGAAACATTCTATTGCCTCTGATTTAGAAAGGGGAATACGATGCTGAATGTTCAGCTTTTTAATGATTTATAGGAGCAGTAGTCTAAGTAAATACCCACATTTTGACAAAAGAAGTTGTATTTTTTGATTTGTTGTTGTGTTGAACGCGTCTAGGCGCTCAAAAACTAACAAAATCGAAACACTTACTGTTTACAGTGTAGGGAAATTATACGTGTTCTATCCTTAAAGACGAACCCATGTGGATGTACATTAAACACAATTTGACGCGATTTTAAATTTTTTTCCATGTAGTAACAAAAAAAAAAAAAAAAAAAAAAACCCCCCCCCCCCTTGAAGAAGGGGCAGCAGTCCAAAAATTTGCACCCCATCATTTTCTGACAGAACGAAAACAGCAAGAACATAACCTTTCGCACAAAAATCCTACGGGACTTTATTAATTGACATACCAACCACACTCTTTTGCAGGTACGAGGTTAGGTACACGTGAATTTCTAAGGCTTAAACGGTTTTCCGATTATAATAAAATCTCATGGAGGGTGGGGAGTGAGGGGTAGTCGGGGGACGAGGCTGGAATCACGAAAAGCACCTTTTAAAGGTGTAATTTCGTGATCCCAGAAAAAAAACACCTTCTGTTTTATATTTGTTACAAGATATCCTTGATAAAAGCTTATTCCCAACATATTGATTTGATTCCGATCTTACGGTTTTTGTGTTATGAGCATTGCTTGTTTCCCCACGGCCCCATATGCCCTGTGCTTGAATTTCTGTCCGTTTACGGACGAAAATACAAAATTGCTAATTTCGTACAGATACGGCCAAATTTTGCATGAAGATTAGGTACACGTGGAATACTAAGGCTAGCGGTTCAGATGATCTAAACATCTCAACTTTTTTAGGTAAGTCAGGGTACGAGGTCTGTGGATTCACGAATGCCCTTCAATATCGTTTATGCGATAATAATTCGTGGCCGCTGTAAGGTCCTTCACGAATTGATCAGCCAGGAATAAGCCATGTACGCTCTAGTGTTCCGTTGGTTCAGACAAGTCCGGCGTTTCCAGTTCCGCCGTTAAATTACAAATCGGGATCCCGATTCTATTACAAAATCGCTTCTTTTATGAAAATACGCACTTTTGAGCATTACATTCGACAAGTTTACTAGAATACCAACACACTGTGCAAAAATTCACTTTTGAAATATCGGGGGAGCTCTCTCAAAAGCGTGTTATTGCTTTAATTTAGCAAGAATGGTTTTTGTTTATTATTATTAGTTATTAAAGGAAGGTTTCAAAATTTTGGTTGAAATATATGCGAATGAACTTGGGGGTTCCCACTTACGCACGAAACCAACTATGTCTAATATACTACGCATTGAAGATGATTTCATGTGTGTGTATTGCGGAAGTTGTGTCACTGTGAGAATGATTTGCATGTAAGACGCTCAGCTTTTACCTATTACACCGTGTTATGTTTTAAATTTCGTGTAATGTAATAACCGACGCGTATGTAAGAAATTTTGACGTGTATGTAATAAAACGCGTAATGTACCTAAAATTGTACGCGTAATGTAATAAAACACATTTGACTCGTAAGGTATAAAAATTTTCGTGTAATGTAATAAAAAAGGAATTGACGCGTATGTAATAAAAATTAACGCGTTATGTAATAACACTGACAATATACTTTCCGATACCCATCCCCGGTAGTACTCGGTTTTATTGCACTAGTTAAACTTTAGTGTGTTGTCTTGTGCCATTCCGTTGGTATATGGTGGGAAGTGGGGTCATGTGTACCCTTCGACCTCCTCTGAAAACACGTTGCAGGTGGATTTTTTTTTTAAACTCTGGTCATTGGTGGGTACATAAACACAACCATACAACATAACTGGAAAAAATAAATTCGATTGTAACCGATTCAAAATTGCCGTCCAAAACGAACGGTCATTTATAACGCGCACCAATTCCCCCCGCCGAAAAATGGAAAAAAAATGGCTCATAATAGGAACAACATAAATATATTTCCATTGCTGAAACAAAATTTTAAAAATTTAAGGCCACCAAGTTGTGATAAGTGACACATAGTGTTTATTTATGCCAATTAGCATAAACAAACGCCATTGCCGATTGTTTTTTCACCTATTGAATTAAAAGTTGGTTAAAAATAATTTAGCCCACGAAAAAACAAAATGCCGGGTCCACATGGGACCCTATAACTTTACTGATACACTTTCCGCCTTGCTAAAAACCACATTTTCCTTGGTACCCCCAAATATGATATGGTCAATTGGAATTTACGCTCCGTTATCATGACAAAAAACTAACATCCACCGGGTATATATAGGTATTGCAGGATGATCCCAAAGTGTATGGCAGAGGGGGGGATTGGCAACCCCCTTTCGGGGGGAAGTGGGAAGAAGTATCAACAGGCCTAGTTACGATACAGGAATATCACAGGCACTTGATTTTTGCTTACCAATGGGATAGCTATGGTCCATTCTCTTTCGAATAGGGTACAACATGGCCTAAATTAGTCAAAATTGAAATAAGTTCGTGTCAGCAACACTGTCAATTTCCATAAACACAGTGTAGGGGAAAATTTAAATTTTCACCAAAAGTTAGGAATATCCGATTTTCATACATGTTTTTTTTTTGCAGTCTCAATGGGAAATGGACTAGTGTATATACTCAGCTCGTAAGTGCTTTATAATAAATGTTTTTGAGTTCAGTTAAATGCGAAGATATCAATTTGCCCCACTAATCAGTATTTTCATACCTCTCCTCCAAACAGGTGCCATATAAGTGACGTTCCTTATGGATGTTCGGTACCTATTTTGATACCAATGGAAAGAACAAAACTAAGCTATCATGTGGTGCCAAATTTATACGAATCGGGGGTAGTTCAGAAAAGAAGATCAAAAGGGAGACCCATCCACCCCCCCCTTGTCAGGTAGACCTAGGCTAACAGGCATAGTATTGGAAGTAGAAGTGTGCATGAGATTGGGTGTGTCAGTCTCTGGTGTCCGTCTGAGGCGATTATGGTCTGGAGGTATTCTCCCAATTCTTCCTGGCCTCGCATCGCCTCCTACTTGGTGTAGTATTTAAAAGCGCTATTTTTAAAGAAACAAATGAGGAAAAGCTGACCGAAGTGAGGGTGGGAGAGGTGTGTGATTCTTTGGCAGGTCTGTAAAAAACACTCATGGGGTATTTTGTCATCAACACTAAGTACTGGCGGTCTATGTCTACCCAAGAATTGTTTTTAGAAATCTTTTCTAAACTCGTTCAAAGCTTTGGGAAAACAGTGGCTTTGGTTGGTAATTGACTAACTTACTTAAGGCGCTTTTTTCGTTAAAACAATACTCAAAATTAGAAAATTAAGTTTGGGTCCCTTTCACCCCCCCCTTCCCGGCACCAAATGGGAGTGTGTTTTTAAATAGTAAAGTAAAACATCCCTGTGCCTGAAAATATTTTCTGTTATGTAAGTAGATGCGAAAAAAATGATATAAATCAGAAAAAAATAATTAACCCTTTATGTGCTGAAACGAAGCAAATTTCATATTTGCACAAACTGACGCTTTACTATTAAACCTATGGCAAAACAAGTCCATAGCTACTTGCCCCAAAAAATTACAACACAATACCAAAATGGTAATGCTTGTGCTAAAATGTAAATTGGTACCGTCTAGAGTAGATTGTAACAAGCAAATGATTTTTGAAGCTGTCTGGGTGAAATTGATGATGAAACGTGTTAATGCATTCGAAAACAATTGAGTTGCCCCTAATTTCCGAGGTTAAACCTGCAAATTTTGACGGTATAAACAACAACAATAATTTGAATTTGCCCAAAGGGTTTCAACAGCGGCTATATGGTACACAGTTTGCGAATTTATGGTTCTCCATGGTACAATTTCAAATTTTCACCCACCGTCTCGGTAAACATCTCTGATTCCTTATGATGAGACGAATCATTTGAATAACTTTCATTTTAAAACGAACCACTTGATTATGATGATCTGGATGGCCTCCCAACGGTCCATTTGGTCCAAACATTGTTTTGGGACATCAAAATTCTGTAAGAAGATGTACATGTCCTGAAAAAAACAAATCAGGTTAGAATTTAGTTGTAAGGGGGGAGCATGGGAACACCCCTGAAAAATTCTTGCTAGTCCAACCCCATGACCTTTCCACCATTAGCTCTCATACGGGAACTAAGTTTGAATGTTGTAGGCCATGATCAAAACAAAGGAAAGTACCGTCAAAATTGCTCGAAAAAATGATAATTTCTTCTCATTTATGGGTCAATTAGCAATCCGTTGTGTCATTGATATGAGACTATGTTTGGCTTATATAGTCACACGATCATGTTATCTACGTTTGAGACAATCTGCATGCAATGTTGATAACATCAGTGAGGCTGGGACCCGGGGGCAATCACACTTTGGAGGTGACGCGTATTTTGTTAAGGCTGTTAAGACCCAGGCTTTTCAGCATAGTGGTCAATCCAAAGACCCCATAATTTAAACTGTAACCAAAGACCCCATATTTTTTTGAAAACATTTTACCACTGTCACCCAAAGACCAGTATTTTTAGAAAAATTTGCAAAAAATTTCACCCCAATTTTTTTTTTAATTTAGCAAATTTGCAACCTGAAAATACCGTTTTTGACAAATGGCTGACTTCACCCAAAGACCCAGTGGTGCATATTCCTTATCCTATGTTTGGAAAGCGCCACAAGCTTGAACCATATCCATTCCCCTATGTGGGCCCCTCGTGGGGCTAGCACTCGCGGCACGCGTTACTTTTTTTAGCATTAAAACACTCACGAAATAAATCGTAGTCCACCCGGCAACGTTCATGGTCGATTGTGCTATCATTAATTAATAAGAACTGTAGTAGGCCCGTAGCCAGGAAATTTATTGGGGGGGGGGTGCGGATTTTGCCAGAAGTGGGACCTTTGCGAAGGGGAACAATTCGGCTTGGTCGTTGCGCTCGCCGATATTGCCCATTTGTTTGTTACCGCGCCTGCAAAATTGAAGAGCGGGTGGGGAGGGGGAAGGGGTTGGAAGGAAATGGACATCGGCGTTGCACAAAAATAGCTTTAAGAATATTAATAATGCGTACTGGTTATTCCATTCATATACATGTTTTACTCAGCCACAACCTTAAAAACAACAGCTGTTTTTTAAGGGGATTAGAAAGAGGCAGCAAAACTCAAACATGACAAAGGGACCTTTAACCATGATAAATGAATAGCGGACCTTTTGCCATGGGTGGGGGGGGTGCGTCGAACCCAATGGCTACGGCCTGATTTCGAAAAAAAAAAAGCAGTACGAGTATAAAAATATGGATTAAAGCAGCAACGCCTTTCTACCCAATCGTTGTAAAGCAATGGGGGGGTTATTTCATTAAAGACTGCGGAGAGAAAGGTTTGGTTCGAGTCCCTGTTAAGCCTTTCTTTGATTTAATCAGTTTCAATCTTTTTAGAGTAAGAGAATTTAGAACAACTATAAAATCGGCCCGTACACACAACACGTTCAGGTCTGGTACTACTGGGTCATCGTCATAAAAATGGAAGGTAAGGTGAAGACAGAGCGGGGTAAATGAACATTAGGGGGGGATGGGCGTGGGGGTATAGCAGGGGGATGGACCGGAACAGGGGTGGGGACACAGACAATTGGTGCGCAACATTTATACATACGCGTAACTTTTTACGCGAAATAGATTGGGTTCTGTTATTTTCGTGTAATGTAATAATAGACGCGTAATGTAATAAATTCTGCTTGCCACGTAGGTAATAAATCGACGAGGCATGTAAAAATCTGCCGTGTAATGTAATAAAACTGGTTAACGAATAAACTTTGCCGCGTAATGTAAAAATATTTTATTACACTACGCGGCAATTTTTATTACATTTCTGTTTTATTACACAAAAAAACGGCAAAATTAGTACATAAGGCGTCACTTTTTTACGCGAAATTGACTTGGTTATGTATTTTTGTTGATGTAATAATTCGACGGCGTAATGTAAATTTCTGCCGTTCAATGTAATAAAACGGGTCATGTATAAAAATTTGCCTCTAATGAAAATATTTTATTATATTCCGCGCAATTTTTATCGAAAATTAATAGGACCCGCTTATAGTCTGAAAATTAACAAGGTCCTCGGTTCCGAAAATTATAGTAGGTACGCTTTGCAGACCTTTGCACATTGGGGACAGTGGGTCTTTCCATATTCGGACTCGTGACCTTGTTTAATACTCGGAATAGGCGATTTGTTGGATATCGGAGAATAGCAAACCAGAACCTTGCAAATGGGGGGGGGGGGGGGGGTGGGCGAAGGGGTGACGAGGCTGGCATTTTGGGTGTGAATGTGGGTCTTTCCATAGAACATCTGTACAAACGATCAGGTCAATTGTGGGCTGGCTAGGGTTAGGGGGCTCAGCTTGGTTATTTTCCCTATTTCGCGCCACTTTCCCACCGGGCTCCCCACCCCCCACCCCCCACCCCCACAGAGTGCTTGGTACGTCACTGCTAAAGCCTCTAACCATAATACCAGGGGGTAGGACAGAGGGGCGCCATGCCCTCCCCAACCAGTGCAGACCACAGGGGAAAAACACGTGGGACAGTTAATATTTATTTAAGATAGGTTAAGGGACATCGTTGCGACAACTGGTCCAGAACCTTAAGCTAAGTCCAAGGCAAAAGACTGGGGAAAAGACACTTAGCCAGTTTAAGCCATTGCGTGCGGGATAGTTATGTGTACCCGTTGTTCCTTTCGCATCCCCAAACACCAGGGGGGTGGGGCCGTGGGGGGGGTCACCCAGGACGCAGCCATCCCTTAGTTAACATTCTAAAAATAAAAGGTTGATAGGATGAAGGAACCCCAACGGACTCAGGGCGGTGATTCCTTAGTTAACCAAAAATGGACCTAAGTTATAACCGAGCCGAGACATCCACCAAGAATTACGGTCAAGAATAAATTCGAACATACTTACGGACAACGAACGACGAATCGACGGAACGCACACACATGCGCGCGCAAGACAGACGGACTACACACCCACACACACACACACCCTCGACAACAAACAGACCCTCACACACACACACACACACACACAAAGTCGCAAACATCTCCGGAGTCACTCTATGCCGCTTTTCATTCAAAGTAATAATACAAAATGCCATGTTATTACATACCGCGTTAATTTTTATGTACATTAGCGTCATTTTTTTTATTACCAAAATTACCGAAATTTTTATTTACACTACTGCCGTCAATTTTGTTTATTACTTACGCGTCATTTTTTATTACATAACGACGTTTTATTACTAACACGTCAAAATTTATTACATACGCGTCGGTTAGTACAGTACACGAAATTATTACTAACACGGTTAACACCCTGCTTGGTTGTGCAAAGTGCATTTAACCTATTTATTATCGGTCGCGAAGCGACAGCATAGGATTTTACTTGACCTGTATTCGGCTGTTGTTGCGATGTATTTTGGCCGCGTATCTCTGAAATCTAGGGTCTTTCGGCCGGTGAAATGGTACGTGTAAATTATAGTTGGTGTTTGTCGTTCTGATTTTTTTTTTTTGCGGTGTAATATTTCGACGCAGTTTAAGATTTTTTAGGTTACAAAAAGTTTTTTTTTTTTTTAAACGGTATTAAGTTTGGATTTCTTATTGAATTTGAGGGTATGTACAAATCAGCTTTCGTTGTGTTAAAAATAAATAATGTGCCAAAAAAATATCCATTTGTTTTTTTAACGAGGATGTTTTTAGGCTGTATCCCGTGGGAGGAGGCCCAAAAGAACCAATGAAATTACAAAATTGTAATTGGGTTATGATCGGGCCAAGAGCCATGTATTTGCAAGTGTTGAAAAAACGTGGGCTTGGCCGAACTCCCGGGAGGATAGGTCCGAAAGACTACTTAATACTGCTTAAAACCTACAGTTCTGACCCTACGGGTCAGAAAAATTGCTGCTGATAAGAAAGGCGTGATTTTGGTCTTTTCCTCCATTTTGGCGGCAAAATTGCAACCTTTTCATAATTTTCTTATCGTGTTTTGCATTATAAACATTTCGTTTACAACTGATGTGTGTTGGAATATGGGAAGAACTTTGATTTAATGCCAGTTGTAGAATTTTGAAGTTCGGACATTTACCTTGCAACAGCAATTTACACCCATTTTTTAAGCCTCAGTGCCTAAAAACCTTGGCTTAAAATAAGGTCTAAATTGGGTTGCCATGGTAACTGCCCAACTTGACGATTCTACAACTACACCAAAAACAAGTGCTTGTTGTAATCCATAATATGACAGTAATAAAAATTGCTTTCATATTAATTTGATAAAATGATAAAAACTGACATTTTTTAGTCAAACTTGACAAACGTCCATTTTAATACTAACCTGCGATGTTCAAAGGGTCATAGGTCAAAATTCGTAGGTACCGCAGGAGCGTGCCTTACTTTTTTATCCTACATCCATCTCAATACATTGATATACTTTTTATTTCAATTACATCTTTGAAAAAAAAATCCCATGCAAAATTACTTTTTTGGTAAAAATATCAAAATCAGTCAAAGTCAATTGTTCACATAGTAATAACATGTTGATGTGGTGCAAACTGGGTGTGGGTGTCTATGGATAATGGTGGGGTCGTGATATTAGTCTTAACCTGGTCTTCAAATTGTACTAAATTATTTAGAAGTTTATTTACCAATGAAATGTACAAGTGTCATAATAAAGTTTAATAAGAAGTGTTCCTTATACAATTTTTAGACATTTGTCCATATTTTTTCGGCAATAAATGGAAAAGAGGGTTGACCTTTCCTCTGGTGGTCCAAGGTCACTTTAACGTCCAGGTCTGCAAAATGGCCCACCCAGATTGTATTCGTCAGACTTCAAGGAACATTTTGGAATACAACTTTCTGTGGACAGCAGAGGTGGGGCCCGAAAAACCAAGTCTGCTCCCTAGGTATTGGCGCACAATAGTTCAAATAAAAGAAAAACCATGCAAGCAAAAAAAAAATATTATTCGTAAGGCTAGGCTGGACACACAGATAGACACAGGATAGACAGAATTGAGAAAGGAGGGGAGGCGAGAGGAGGGAACGGACATGGGGGAGCGAGGTACGCAGGACTGCATCACAAGGTATTATAGAACTTTCATTATTCAGATTTCACAACCATATGGTCTATTATCCATAATGGTAAAAAATGTTCTTTAACTTTCTGAAATGATAACATAAATCTAATTGCGCTGGGTAAAATTAAGCAGCAAGATGTAAATAGAATCCCTCACAACAATTGAAGTCACGATGGACGCGTGCCGACCGTACTCTACTTGTCCAGTACACCGGAATTAAGTTACAAATAGCACAAATGATACTTGTCGTTTTGAAAGTATTTGCTATTTCTGCATTTGTCTCGAAAAGAATTTATAGCATTTATCTTTTGAACCTATGTCCCCATTCAAATCACTATTCTAAGACCCATTGCCTTGATGTCCTAAGACATTAATTTTATTTCCCATTTAACATTATACGGTTTTTCTGGTTGTTGTGTACGCACGAAGAAAACACAGCGTCCATTGTCAGTCGAGATAACATCGTCCAGCATCATTTCCTGGTAAGAGAGAAAACAACAGAGTCACTGGTGACTCATGCATAGATAGTGAAGGACGGCACTGTTGTATCAACGAAGCAGATGGAAATATGATCTATCAAGTATAATAATGGAGAAAGTTTTAGTGTCTTGGTCGACTTGGTTTATTATCCTATCATCCCTAGAGGAAAAGACTTACCAACCTGACGATCACCGCCAAAAAAAGGAGGGGGTAGCGTTATTTTCTTGTTAGATCTAAGGGAAATGTCCCCCAAATCAAGTCAGGGTTCCGCTACGTGATTTTTGAAAAGTTGAAAAAAATGCAGTAGTTATTGGACGTTAGGGTTAAAAATATAAAGGATTGTTTTATGGGCACACAGCGTTTTTGAAGGGATATGGGTTTGGTGTATGCCTTTCATAACTATCAGCGATTTGATATGTAGAAAAATATGCTTCGATTTAATTTAAGCCAATACAGAGAAAACACATCCCCACAGTCATGTAGACTATTTATGACTTACAGCCTTTTCACGGCGACGGAAAGTTGATGAAAATATTTGTTTATTTAATATAGCGTTTATATCAAAAATTTATATAACTTAGTCTTGTCTTAAGAATGTAAGTTTCATAGACTTGAATCAAAGGGAAACGTCACAATAAACCAGAGTCGAGCTAATTGAAGATATGATATTTGCAAATGTCTCTTAAAGGGAAAATTAGTTCAATCAAATATTCCGATATTATAGAGTTTCCATATAGTGGCGCAGTCCATTTGTCACGTTGCCATGATTGACTTGAAATACATTCCCGGGGATACACACGAGGAGCAAATGGGCGCACCGGATACTAAATCAAAACGGATTTAAAGGAGCAGTGGATACATTCAAGGGGTGTGTAGAGATGCTCACCTTACAAACGTCATACAAGATGTTTATTCACATTTTGAAGAGAATTGTGCTCTTGTGTATGCAAAAAAGTATTAAAATGGGAAAACGTTATCTTGTCACCAATGAAATTTTAGGAATTCTCTAATTTCATCTATATCAAGATGTAAAACCCCCCCCATGGTCCATTAAGAGTTTCTCCTTTTAAATACTATGAAACATAAAAAAACTGTATTATGATTGTCTCAAAAAACACAAATTCAGCTAATTAACCATTTTGTGAGTCTCTCAATTATGTTTTTATAAAGGTGCCAAGTGCTTTATTTGAAAAGTTGTAATACCAAAATGTTTCAATTGGAAACAAAAGCCAAACATCAATAAACATTAACCAATTCTTGTGTGGAAATCAAGTAAAGTAATTTTGAAATAAACGACGCGAGTGATTTTATTCCAATGGCTTTGGTTACCACAATTCAAACGCAAGTAGAATGAGATGCCACATCACCGTCGTGTAAAATTTTCAGGTAAATTTTTCCTGTAAACTTTCCGGAGTGGTTGGTGACCTTGTGATGTTATCATTATTATACCTTGATCTTTATTTCTAGTGGTTACAATTAGCAATTAAAACGGAAGATTATTTCAACAAAGATATTTGGACTAAACATGAAAGGAACATTTTGTAATTTACAATGATTTGATTTCCCTTCAGGAGGCAATGCAAGTATAATATACGTTGATGTTAAACTGTTTTAGCTCAAAATGAAGTCCCAAATCCATTACAATTTAAGCTTTTAATGGAAAATTTTTGTTTTGGATGGGAATGTGGCCTGTGACCATTCGTGTGAAACATTCATAACCCACTTAATTTTCTATTCACAAATCCAACAAAATAGAAAAATTATATATCAAGGAAGATTTCGGGATCTGCGTAAAAGTTAGCGGCCTCTTGATCTCCTTGATTAGCAAAAAAATCGTGCCACAGTGAAGATCATAATGTACATTAGCCTTTTCAGGGAGGGCTCTTTGTTCCTCCCTCAATAATTACAAATAAACTGGTAAAACGTAAGGTTTAGATTTGTAGCAGTTTGTTGTTAAACGCCATAGACCCATCAATAAAACAATAAAATCAAAAATACAAACTTGTTGTAAAAAAGGTGGGTAGTTACTTAGACCTCTGCTCCTATAAATCACTATAAAAAGCTATTGCAATTCAGCATCGTTTTCTCCAGTTCTAAATCAGAGCATTCTCATTGGCGTTAAAACCGCACGTTGTTTAAACACGTTAAATGTGCCACAAAGGCATTTAAGAAGCTTAACACTACAGGTGAATTTTAACTACTTAGTTCTCCAGGGGTCCGTTCCCGAACTCAGTCCGTAAATCTACGTGCAACTATTCATGCCTAAGTCGACAGTTGTACAGAGCACGTGTACTGGTATGAAAAGTCTGTTTTTTATGTAGGACATACGTATTAGTTTAGTATCACGATGGGTTACGCACGAGTTTGGGGAACTGCCCCAGGTAGACAAGGATGGGTATTTTTAATATTTCCCTGGAGATGGCCACGCACACAAGTGTTTAAAAAAAAACCATATGCGCGTTGGCCGGATTCGAACCGGCGACTCCGTATTACTAGTGACGGCGGCGCTCTAACAACGCAGCCATCAGACTGGGTGATAGAGGAGCGATAGGAGGGTATCATCTATAGGTGTTAGGCTTCGAAAGGTGTCCCATCGCTTTCCTAGCGGAAGGCATCAGAACGGTATATTTACATAGGGTACAATTTATATTTGGTTTGAATTTTTTTTTTGACTACTTTAGTTCTCCAGGTAGACAAACCTCAAGTTGGTTATAGCGTCCGTCACTAGTAATACGACGGTCGCCGGTTCGAATCCGGCCAAGCGACCATGGGTTTTTTTAACACTTGTGGGCGATGGCCATCTCCAGGGAAAAGAATAATAAATACCCAGCCTTGTTTTCGTTCCTTTATCGGATTAGAAAAAGTAATATTTGCCTAAGGGCGACTTTAGGTAGAGCGCTTAGTACATTAAGGGTTCAAGGTCATCCTGCGAGTAAAATTTATACCCAATGCTCAGATTTTGTGAAAACTATGATAAGTTGTTTGTATTGTCTTACAGGATCCAAAAATTGTATTACTTTACAGCGTGTGACATTTGGTTGGCCCTAATAATAGCAAAATGTCGCAAGGGTCTACAGGGTCTATGGGCACCAAAATGTTCCTCTGGATGTTGCAATGGTTGTGATATCACCCAAATCGTTCAATGCATTCCTGTTTCAGTTATGACACAAGGAATGATTTGAAATCACTTTTTCAACAACATCGGAGCAGGAATTTCCTGCGGGCCGCACCATTGCATTTTTGCAAGAATTCAACTGTGTGCTTTGACACCTAATAGGGGTTAATAAGACAAAATACACGCAAGCAAATATAATTATGTAAGCATAGGCTGACACACAGATAGACACAGGCATAACCAGAATTGAGTAAGGAGGGGAGGGAGAGAGGGCAACAGAAGAACAGGGAGCGAGGAGGGAACGCCAGCAGGACTGCATCACAAGGCATTATAAAACTTTATTATTCAGATGTCAACAACCATATGTATATTATCCATATGTGGTAAAAAAAGGTTCTCTTTCAACCCTTTCTGAATGATAAGTAACTTTAAATTAGGCCCTGGGTAAAATTAAAGACGCAAGATGTAAATAGAATCCTCACAACAACCGAAGTCCGATGACGAGTGCGACGTAATCCCTACTTGGGCCAGTACACCGGAATAATTTATGGTGCCCTTCGACATAAATGATATTCCCTCAAAGTATTTCCTTTTTCTCTGATTAGTCTCGGAAAAAGACTTCGGTTATAGCATTATCTACCTACATGTCCCCCACCAAATCACTCTTAAGTATTCATTGTCGATGTCATTAAGACATAATTTTAGTCCCATTTTAGGTTCACATTAATCTTACGGGTTTACTTTGTTGGTCTGTATGCACGAATTGATAACAAGCGCATGGCAGGTCGCGGATCACATCGACGGCCTAATTTTGCTTGTACGAGAGACAAACAACAAGTCACGGTTGACATCATGCATCGATAGTCAAGGAAAGAACGCTTTGTTTGTTTGTGTATGTTGCTATTCAACAAAGCAGATGGAAATATGTACATCAAGTATAATAATGGAGAAGAACGGTCGTTGCCATGTCTTCATATATAAGTCGGTCTGACTTGGTTTATATCCCTAACATCCCAGAGGAAAAATCCTACCAACCTGACGGTCACAGCCCAAAAAAGGAAGGTAAGCGTGATGTTTTTGAAAGTTTTTTTGTGAAGATTAGGGGAAAAGTTCCCCTCTAATACAAGGCAGGGGTCCGCTCCGTATTTTGAAAAAATAAAAAAAAAAAATGCAGTTAAGGTGCGTTAGGGTTAAAAATATGAAGGATGTTTACAGGTGTTTTTGAACAAGGACATGGTTTTCACAGTCAAAACTATTCAAGTATCATATGGGAATGTGGGTATGGCCTTTTCATCATACCAGCGATTTGGATATGTGTAGAAAAATATGATGTTATAATTTAAGCCAATACAGAGGAAAAACATCCCCACGTAACGTAGACTATTTCTGACTTACACGTCTTTTTTCACGGCGCCGATTGAAGAAAGTATGAAAATTTCTGTTTAAATAGCGTTATATCAAATAATTTGATAAGTACTAGTCTGAGACTAAGGTTTCATTGACATTGAATTTATAAAAAGGGGAGTCAATACCCAAGAGTCGAGCTTACATTGAAGATAGATTTTTGCAAACTGTCTCTATAACAGGGAAACAAAATAGTCAATCTTTCGATATATATAAGCGTTTCAATATATAGTGGCAGCAGTACACTTTGTCACGTTGCCACTGATTGATCTTTAATCCATCCCGGGATTTGACACCGGGGATGGGGGATACACGAGGAGCAAAATGGGCCGCCGCAGAAACTTAAACATCAAAAAAGGATTTGTAAAGGAGAAGTGGATACATTTCAAGTATGTTAGCGTGCTCTCACCTACAACGTCATAAAGGATGTTTTTTCTCAATTTGAATGAGAATGGCTATTTTGTGATGTGAAAAGTAAAATTTGTACGCTATCTTGTCACCAACTGAATTTTAGGACTTTCCAATTTCATCTATATCAAGATTGTAAAAACAAAGAGTTTAAGAGTTCTCCCTTAATCGATTGAACATAAAAAAATGTATTTTATCATGGCTCACAAACACATATTTCAGCTAAATAAACA
>JAMKCH010064122.1:0-12823 GCA_023653785.1 Ophioderma brevispina
GCGTTTGGGAAATGTTGTTGTGTTTCCTCTTTTTCCAGCGTAGCACCGGCAGTCCTCGGCCAATCATAACTTTGCTTGCACAGCCGCGCGTTTGTAATTTATTTAAACACTTCCTGATTTGCCAAGCGCCGGGTGTTATGCGATGGTGAATCCATGGTGAACGCACCAAAACCGCGGCGTGAAAGCATCGTCGTGCATGTCACGGAGCGACGCTATATGATTCGCGCATGAACGCACTTACCGTGTGCCTGTGCTACTCACCCCCGCTGGCGCTAATGGAGAGAAGCGAGTGGAGTGGGGGTGGAGGTGGGAGAGAGAGAGAGCTGAGAGAGACGACAGAACGGCTGCAAGAGGAGAGGGAGAGGAGCGGTGGTCAAGAGAGAGGACGGAATGAGGAGAGAAAACGTATTTGTAGCGGGGAAAATTTTGAGGGCAGATTACAAAAGAAAGAGGGGAAGAGATGGTCATACAGAAGGAGAGAAGAGAGAGAGAGAGAGCGAGAAGAGAAAGAAAATGAACAGAGTGTATGAGAGGAGAAGAGGGGGGCCAGATTAAAGAAACGAAAGGAAAAAAAATAGAAGTAAGTACAGCTTTGACAAAAACAAAACCGTGGCAAAAAGAGAGAAGGAAAAGAAAGAAAGGAAGACAGAGCGAGAGAGGAGAAGGGGAAAATGAAATTTTAATGGTCTTTTGTGACGCCGAATCAATTTGTAGAGGGGGGGGGAGGGCAGGGAAAGGGAAAAGTTCAGGCATCCTCGAACGAGAGTACACACTCGCCCCCGAGCGTGCCGGCCCCGGGGGATGAGAGACGAACGGGCGGTGAGGGAGGAGGGGGAGGGGGATTGAGGTACATACAGAGTTGAGGACGACGAGAGAGAGAGAGAGCGAAGACGCGCGAGGAGCACATGCCGGGAGAGATGGGATGAGGATGACGGGAGTACGATATGGACCCGACGGGAGAGAAAACGGAAATTTGTAGGGTGGGGACATGCTTGACGGACGCACTATAGAGAAGAAAAAGAACAAAAAAGGAGGAAGCCGACACGGGCTAGGGGGTCTATCAAAACGCAGGTTGGACGAGAATATATGGGAATTACGAAGGACAAAGTGGATATAAGGGAATACAGGCGTAGCACCGGCGGAGACAGTACTTTGAGATTAAAAGTTTACACTGAAAAGTCACATGGACGGTGATTTGAAATTAATGACGTTTTATTAATTGGGAAATGGGAACTGCGAACTACAGGATTAAAAACGGTCAATAACAAGTCATGGTATTGCGCTTTAGCTTCTGGTATGAAGCTGTATGACGGAACTACGGGTTAGGACACAGTAGTTTTGAGAAGGTTGATGATTCAAATGTACTGAGCAGTCTAGACAGGGATTAAAAAATGACGGTTCCTTCGTTAGAAGAATTTGGTAACTACATGAGCTAAAGGTTATGACAGGAACTACAGGTACATGAGTTATTAAAAATGAAGATGTTGTGATTCGGGTAATTTATTATGGGATTGAGCGGTGGTGTCGCCCGTAGTCTAGTATCAGTAATCGCTTAGCTGTTCAGTGATTGCTTACATTTCAAATGATAGCATCCCGTTTACTCAGCTAGAGGGAGCCCGTGCGAAAGAAGCGCAGGCCCCCGCTAGTGGACATTAACTTTATATGCATAGATACTTGATTATCATTGGGACAATTTTTAACCAATTTGGGGGATGGAGTGGTCTTCAAGTTCCACACAGTCTAAAGGGAAATTGTATGGATTCAAACACACTTGCAAATACTACTTTTTGGGGGATATTCCAAAAAAAAAAATACGTAATCTAAGGTATATCACAGAAAATACTCACTAAAAGATATGAACCTGTACTACTCAAACCTTGCTTTTTTCAATGTTAAATTCTTTTGTTCAGAGGATATATACCAAAAAGGAAATAATATACTAGAACAAAGAGTGCGCATGCACACACACACAAACACACACACACAATCTTGCCCAACCACACCCCACCATTTTTTATTTGTAGGCAAAAATTTGTAGTCAAGATCCAGTTAAAGGTGCATGTCCGAGCGTCTTTGGGACCCCCCCCCCCCCCCCGCCTTTTTAGCCTGGGATAGAAAAAAAAAATAAAGTAAAAAATAACATGGAACATGCTTTGTGTACCATGATTGTATAAAGGATGCACTTCTGTTGATGGCTTTTCCAGCACCTACAATAACAACTAGATTTTGGCGGTTCTCGGCTTTAGCACTCCACTTTCATATTCCCAGAGAATACAAGCTGTGGGCCGCTCCATGACCTTTGACACTTGGCATCTGACCTTTGACCTCATCAACATATGAGGGATCCCTTGGTGCACCTATAACACAAGTTTGGTTCCAATTGAACTTCAACTTTTCAATTGAGTTCAATTTTACATTTTTATAGCCTATTTTCAACATTTCCCTCACATGACCTTTGCCTTGGCAGATGACCTTTGACTCATCAACATATTAGGGATCCCCGTGGTTCACCTATGCACAAGTTTGGGTTCCATTTGAACTTCAACTTTTCAATTGGGTAAAGTTTTAAAATAACTTCAAGTTAATGACACATACACACATACATAACACATACACAACAGAATGAAAGTGTCCCTGCCTCCAGCTATAGCTGGCTGCCCACAAAAAATTTATAGCAGTTTCTTAATGCCTTTTCCATGTTTGAATGCTTGTTACCCCCCCCCTCAATTCCCAGTCTATATGGCAACAGGTGGCATGTACATCTAAAATATGGACAATAAGCTTCAGTCCTATACAGTGAAAAATCAAAACCACTTATTTACCTTCCTCACATTACCTTTCCGGAAACTCTGAGAAAATACCTTTATTTCTCTAACATTGTTATACAGGAAAGAACAGCAATTTGTTTTTGCAGTATACCCTCTGTAGTTTTTGTGTTACTTACTGAACCCTGGGTTTATATATTCCTGGTAACCCCCCCCCACCACCACCACCACTTACCACCACCACTAATCCTCAGGGCATAATTCTTCAACTAAGATTCTAGTTTATGTTTATTAATTTGGTAATATCAACAACTTCTTGTGTGGACTTCCATTGACATTCCAATCATCAATACACTGATATGACAGTACAATCATGCATACTCGTGTAGTGTGTGAATCTGAACTTGCCAACACTTTATTATCCTAATGCCATTCTGACTCACATTATCTGTAATAACCACATATTACACGGCCAATTCTTCATGGTAGTTACCACAAACAGCTACCACCAAAGCTAACCACCGAGTAGACATGTTACCGACCCACTAGACGTACACTCGCCGGCCAGGATTCCTTATTTTTGCCGCATAGACAGATAGTGTACACACAGCGCTGTCTCAACCGTCGTGGAGTACCTACGTGGTTATACACCGGCTCTCAGCGCGCGCAGTATTTCTCATGGCCACATTTGTTTTTTTGATATTTTTGGCAGATATTTGGCATTTTAATTACATGTTCTGGAACTACGTGGGTTGTTTGATGATGCCCTATTTTGAATTTCGTAATGATTTTCCCTAAAAACGTTCAAAAATGCAAACGGAGCCCGAGTTATAGCTCTCCCCCCCTCATTTCATAAATTTTTCATCCACTCTCAAATGGCGTCGTGGAACCGCGGGGTAGCTACTTGGTAGCTGTGTGTCTACTCCTGTACTGTCTACTCAACATCCACACTTCTCTCCACCTCAGTGGGGCACTACAGGGTACCATTTGTGGTAGGTACTGCAGAGTAGCCACATTACTGTTTACCCTAATCACTGTGTACTTTGTAACCTAGCTTTCAGCTCACGCGCCTCGCATTATCCCAGTGTGTCCTGGGGCAGTAGCTGCCGCGGTAGACAGGTGTAGCTGCCGTATAGGCTACCACGTGAGTAAGAATTCTCCGGCGGTAGTCTTGATTCCTTCTTTGTAAATGGATGATTCAGAATGCCAATGGACATCTACAGGCAAAAGAATGAATATCCATTCACACAAATGAACCAACACAGATAAACTTGTGTCCTTGCTGCAGTGGGAGCGGGGTTGACCGAGCATGACAAACTTTTACCAACATCTCAAACAATATTATAAAGGAGTCCTAGGTTGCCGCCGGGCACCGCTACTCTATTGGCGATGCACACGCCCAAGAATCCTCAAACCATCAACAAAGTGAGGCAAGACGTGCTAAGTGGCGACGTTCCACCCCTGCATAAATCATGTCTGTGAATCTATCCCAACAATATGACGCACAAGGTCATGCATTACAATTAGGGAAAACCCCGAAAAGCGGAACTTGAATGCGCTGTGACAAGAGGTTCCATTAGCCATGTTAATTGAATGATGATACAGAATATCGAAACTATCAAAACGGTATATAGACGATGTATGGATGAAATTGTTTGAGGAGTGTGGTTGGCCTTGTGCATATTAACGTGTCAAGAGGACTTAAGACGATTCAGAACTGAATCACTTATTTTTCGCTAATATGGACACAAATTTCTACAAATATTATGATCAAAATTCTACTGACCTATTTGAGAATTTTGCCCAAGGCCAAGCTTCCTGAGTGGCATGCTTTTCAATTTTCTCTCTTGATTAAGGTCCCTTTTTCTCCATGTGCTTGTATGTTTTGTATGAAGACTCCAATCCACTTCAATTTGGGGCTAATCATCTCAACAGGTGTTATATTATACACAGGCAGTTTCTTCAGCTGTGTGTAAACCCACTAACTTCCATCTGTTCCCTATGTACCGCCCACTAATTCATCTGTTTCTATTTGTACTCTTGCTCTGTGTGTAATCCACACTTCATCTGCTCATGTTGTACTCTTGGCTCTTTGTGTAACCCCTTAACCCACTACTTCATGTGCTCCAATGTTACTCTTGGTCTTTGTTAATCCACTACTTCATCTGCTCCATGTGTACTCTTGGCTCTTTGTTAAATCCACTACTTCATCTCATTCTCTCCATGTGTCTCTTGGCTCTTTGTTAAATCCACGACTTCATCGGCTGCCATGTGTACTCTGGCTCCACTTTGTTAGATCCACTACTTCATCTGCTCCATTGTGTATCTTGGCTCTTTGTTAAATCCACTACTTTTCATCTGGCTCCATGTGTACTCTTGGCTCTGTGTTGAAATCCCCTACTTCATCTGCTCCATTTGTACTCTTGGCTCTTTGTAAAATCCCCTACTTCATCTGCTCCATGTGTACCTTGGCTTCTTTGTTAAATCCCCCACTACTATCATCTGCTCCATGTGTACCTTTGTGTAACCCACTACTTTCATCTGCTCCATGTGTACTCTGGCTCTTCCCCAAGGGTACCCCACTTGACATTACTGATTTGGGATCTTCCAAATATGGATTTGCGAAGGACACAGGTCACTGGGGCAATGGCATGCTATGTTTTCATTAGGATTACCTTCATCATCAGCATGAGACCAGAGGGGCGGGGCATGTTGCATCGCTTGAACTAAAAATATGGGGTTTGGGATGACCAATTCTTTTGGTTATTTGAAATTAAACATCTTTTAGTGCTAATGCCCCTCACTGGAGTACATCCATCATTTTGAGGCGTTTTGTCACATTATGGAGCCAACTTATTTTTTTTTATATTCCCAAGGACCACGCCAACTCTTAAGTTGTCTGCATGAACGTTTTTGCCAATTTGAGACTTTCATGTCGTGCAAAGCCAGATACATACTGCTGCCGACGGGAACAGAGTATCATAACAGGTATTTTTGTTATGAATTTTTAGGCCTATGGGCACAAACATTCCATTGTTTAAGACTTTCTGATCATTTTTTAAGCATAGTATTATATTAGTAATGGAACCCATAAGACCTTTATGAATCAACAAAAATACATGTATACAAGTAAACCTCGGATCCTCTGAAAAAAAAAGCCTCCTCCCCCTTTGGAGCTCACCTTAAACTGAGGATCACAAGTTCCCCGAGGATGTCAAGATTTTGGACACTGAATCCAGATATCTCCAACGTGGCATCAAGTAGGCCTGACTATATGGCATCTCTGAGCCAGACCTCATCAGAACAAGGCATATACACCTGTATCTCCGATTTATTATCTGTCAAGGTCATGTGACCGCGGTTTATCCCGTAGGTCACATGACCACCCTCCCTCCTCATCATTCTGGGGAAGTCCTTGCGGATGCAGTACATGCCGACTAGTGGAGTGTGTGAAGTCTGAACTTGAACAACCTCTTTATTAATCCTAATGCATTCTTACTCACATTAATCTGTAGATAACCACCATTACAAACGGCCATTTCTTCATGGTAGTTACCACACAGCTACCACGGAGTATACCTTGAATTACCTACCCACTAGACGTACACTCGCCGCCAGGATTCCATGTATTTTTGCCGCATAGACAGATATGACACAGCGGCTTGTCTGAACCGTCGTGGAGTACCTACGTGGTTACACCACCGGCTCTCAGCGCCCGCACTATTTCTCATGGCCAATTTTTGTTTTTTTGATATTTTTGGCATATTTGTTGCATTTTTAATTACCTGTGCGGGACTCGGGGGAATTTGATGATGCCCGATTTGAATTTCGTAATTTCCCTAAAAAACGTTCAAAAAATGCTAAACGGAGCCCGAGTGTATAGCGCCCTCATTTCATGAAATTTTTCATCATCACTTCTCAAATGGCGTCGTGAACCGCGGGCTTTAGCACTACTTGGTAGCTGTTGGTCTACTCGGGTACTGTCTACTCAACATCCACCTTCTCGTCCACCTAGTGGGCAACTACAGTTTAGCCATTGGGGTAGGTACATCAGAGTAGCCCATTACTGTGTACCTAAAACTGTGTACTTTGTCACGCCCAGCTTTGCAGCTACCGCCTCGCAATTAGCCCCGTGTGTACTGTGCAGTACTGCCGCAGTAGACATGGTGTAGCTGCCGGAAGGCTACCACGTGAGTAAGATCCGTCCGTGTAAGGCTTTATCCTTCTTTGTAAATGGATGATTAAGAATGCCAATGGACATCTACAGGCAAAAGAATGAATATCCATTCACACAAATGAACCAACACAGATAAACTTGTGTCCTTGCTGCAGTGGGAGCGGGGTTGACCGAGCATGACAAACTTTTACCAACATCTCAAACAATATTATAAAGGAGTCCTAGGTTGCCGCCGGGCACCGCTACTCTATTGGCGATGCACACGCCCAAGAATCCTCAAACCATCAACAAAGTGAGGCAAGACGTGCTAAGTGGCGACGTTCCACCCCTGCATAAATCATGTCTGTGAATCTATCCCAACAATATGACGCACAAGGTCATGCATTACAATTAGGGAAAACCCCGAAAAGCGGAACTTGAATGCGCTGTGACAAGAGGTTCCATTAGCCATGTTAATTGAATGATGATACAGAATATCGAAACTATCAAAACGGTATATAGACGATGTATGGATGAAATTGTTTGAGGAGTGTGGTTGGCCTTGTGCATATTAACGTGTCAAGAGGACTTAAGACGATTCAGAACTGAATCACTTATTTTTCGCTAATATGGACACAAATTTCTACAAATATTATGATCAAAATTCTACTGACCTATTTGAGAATTTTGCCCAAGGCCAAGCTTCCTGAGTGGCATGCTTTTCAATTTTCTCTCTTGATTAAGGTCCCTTTTTCTCCATGTGCTTGTATGTTTTGTATGAAGACTCCAATCCACTTCAATTTGGGGCTAATCATCTCAACAGGTGTTATATTATACACAGGCAGTTTCTTCAGCTGTGTGTAAACCCACTAACTTCCATCTGTTCCCTATGTACCGCCCACTAATTCATCTGTTTCTATTTGTACTCTTGCTCTGTGTGTAATCCACACTTCATCTGCTCATGTTGTACTCTTGGCTCTTTGTGTAACCCCTTAACCCACTACTTCATGTGCTCCAATGTTACTCTTGGTCTTTGTTAATCCACTACTTCATCTGCTCCATGTGTACTCTTGGCTCTTTGTTAAATCCACTACTTCATCTCATTCTCTCCATGTGTCTCTTGGCTCTTTGTTAAATCCACGACTTCATCGGCTGCCATGTGTACTCTGGCTCCACTTTGTTAGATCCACTACTTCATCTGCTCCATTGTGTATCTTGGCTCTTTGTTAAATCCACTACTTTTCATCTGGCTCCATGTGTACTCTTGGCTCTGTGTTGAAATCCCCTACTTCATCTGCTCCATTTGTACTCTTGGCTCTTTGTAAAATCCCCTACTTCATCTGCTCCATGTGTACCTTGGCTTCTTTGTTAAATCCCCCACTACTATCATCTGCTCCATGTGTACCTTTGTGTAACCCACTACTTTCATCTGCTCCATGTGTACTCTGGCTCTTCCCCAAGGGTACCCCACTTGACATTACTGATTTGGGATCTTCCAAATATGGATTTGCGAAGGACACAGGTCACTGGGGCAATGGCATGCTATGTTTTCATTAGGATTACCTTCATCATCAGCATGAGACCAGAGGGGCGGGGCATGTTGCATCGCTTGAACTAAAAATATGGGGTTTGGGATGACCAATTCTTTTGGTTATTTGAAATTAAACATCTTTTAGTGCTAATGCCCCTCACTGGAGTACATCCATCATTTTGAGGCGTTTTGTCACATTATGGAGCCAACTTATTTTTTTTTATATTCCCAAGGACCACGCCAACTCTTAAGTTGTCTGCATGAACGTTTTTGCCAATTTGAGACTTTCATGTCGTGCAAAGCCAGATACATACTGCTGCCGACGGGAACAGAGTATCATAACAGGTATTTTTGTTATGAATTTTTAGGCCTATGGGCACAAACATTCCATTGTTTAAGACTTTCTGATCATTTTTTAAGCATAGTATTATATTAGTAATGGAACCCATAAGACCTTTATGAATCAACAAAAATACATGTATACAAGTAAACCTCGGATCCTCTGAAAAAAAAAGCCTCCTCCCCCTTTGGAGCTCACCTTAAACTGAGGATCACAAGTTCCCCGAGGATGTCAAGATTTTGGACACTGAATCCAGATATCTCCAACGTGGCATCAAGTAGGCCTGACTATATGGCATCTCTGAGCCAGACCTCATCAGAACAAGGCATATACACCTGTATCTCCGATTTATTATCTGTCAAGGTCATGTGACCGCGGTTTATCCCGTAGGTCACATGACCACCCTCCCTCCTCATCATTCTGGGGAAGTCCTTGCGGATGCAGACGAAATTCAAGTAAGTCCTACTTTTTTGTTGAGAGAACTGCTTTAAAACTAATTCACCAATGTATAACATTACACCATAAAGTTTTTTAACATTTGTAATAACATAAACAGTATATACAAAGAGCATAAAATGTGCTCATATAATTGTATTGTATGTACAAAATAACAGTAGTTTGAAGTAGGTATGAAGTTACTACTCCAATATTGTAGGTCTGCGGCCCGCCGCAAACCTCCAATATGGAGTTTCTGCTATCTTTAAATATGTTTTATTATTCAAACACTCCAATATCGGAGTTTCGCGTATCCTGCGCAAACACTCCAAATCGGAGGATCCTGCGTACAATCGCAAAACTCCAAACATCGGAGTTCTGCTATCTTTAAATATTATTATTTTATATTCAAACACTCCAATATCGGATTTTCAGCGTAAACCGCACACACTCCAAAATCGGAGGGTCTGCTTACATCGCAAAAACTCCAAAATCGGATGTTCTGCGTACTCTTAAATATTTTTCTTTAATATTCCAACACTCCACTCTCGGAGTTTCAGCGTCCATAATGCGCAAACCTCCAAAGCGGAGGGTCTGCGTAACTCGCAAAAACTCCAAAATCGGAGGTTTCGCGTATCTTTAATATTATTATTTAATTCAAAAATTTATTTATTTTTCCTGTTTAAATATATAAATACGCACACACTCCAAAATGGAGGGTCTGCGGGCATCGCAAAACTCCAAAATCGGAGGGTCTGCTGCGTATCCTTTAAATATTTTTATTTATCTTCAAAACACTCCAATATCGGAGTTTCCATCCGCGTATAAGCCGCACACACTCCAAATCGGAGGGTCTGCGTACATCGCAAAACCTCCAAAATCGAGGTTCTCTGCTGGCTGCGTACTTTAAACATTATTATTTATATTCAAACACTCCAATTCGGAGTTTCAGTGTATAAATACGCAAACACTCCAAATCGGAGGGTCTGCGTACATTGCAAAAACCTCAAAATCGGAGGTTCTGCGTATCTTTTAAATATATTATGCTTAATTCAAACACCAATATTCGGATTTTTCAGCGTCTAATACGCACACACTCCAAATCGGAGGGTCTGCGTTCATCGCAAAAACTCCAAAATCGGAGGTTCCGCGTATATTTTAAACATTATTAATTTATATTCAAACACTCCAAGAACGGAGTTCAGTGTTATATCGCAAAACTCAAAATCGGAGGGTCTGCGTACAGCGCAAAACTCCAAACTCGAGGTTCTGCGAATCTTTAAATATTATTATTTCTATTCAACCCGCCAATATCGGATGTTCAGCGTATAATACGCACACACTCCAAATCGGAGGGTCTGCATGCGGACATCGCAAAACTCCAAAATCGAGGTTCTGCGTATCTTTAATATTTTTATTTATATTCACACAACACTTCCATATCGGAGTTTTCAGCGTATAATGCGCAAACACTCCAAAAATCGGAGGTCTGCCGTACAATCGCAACAACTCCAAATTTGAGTTCTAGCGTATCTTAAATATTGTTATTTATATTCAAACACTCCAATATCGGAGTTTAGCGTATAATACGCAAACACTCAAAAATCGGAGGGTCTGCCGTAACATCGCAAAAACTCCAAATCGGAGTTCTAAACTTATTTTTTTTATATTATTATTTTATATCAAAAACTCCATATCGGAGTTTCACTGCGTATAATACTCACACACTCCAAAATCGAGGGTCTGCGGACATCGAAACTTCAAAAAAAACGGAGGTTCTGCGTATTTAAATATGGTTATTTATATGCAACACTCAATATCGGATTTTAGCGTATAATCCGCAAACACTCCAAAATCGGAGGGGCTGCGGACATCGCAAAATTTCCAACATCGGAGGCTCTGCGTACTTTAAATATATTGTTTATATTCAAACCACTCCAATGTCGAGTTTGTAATTTATTATTTGACATTGCCATTGCCTGTACACAATACCATAGAGGTAGGCCTTTATGTATGTGCCATTCATTACATTTTTTGGGCACTTGACTTGAGATTGAAAAAAACATTGTGCCTTTAGGTTCATGCAACATTACATATCATGATGTGTAACCAAACAAAAAAATTCGGCTAAATCTTACTAAATCCGCAAGCTAGCAAAGTAATATATCGATTAGAGAGAGTCTCTATGTAGAGACTCTCTGTTCGGCGTTTTCACATCCATCGATTGGAGAGACTTGCAATCCGGGACTTCCGGGTAGGAGAGCACCTCTGCCTATCGCCGAAATCATCGTTTGGAGCGTGCTTACAGGTGTTTGCATCGAAAATCGCCCCCAGGCTTGTCCCATTGTTCAATCTGTATAGGCCTAATACCTAAGGTGCAATCGACCAACAGAATCACTCTGAGTGGGTGGGTTTTCCTGCATAATCTGGCATGGTCTATTCATGCGACAAAGAGAACACGAAATGGCCGTGGTTGCTACTACTCTCTAATTTACAACACGGGACGTGTATTGCATCGTACGTACGTCGGGTTAAAAATAAAATGTATATAACCTTTGGATTATTTATTCTGTATCGAAATCATTTTAACAGCTTTCGTAGCCCTATAATATGAAAATAATTATTGCCAACGACTGGTAATGAAGAGTATAAACAAATAACTAAAAATGCAAGTTTCGGTCGTAAAAAGCCATTCTTCGGTCACTTTGTGACCGAACAATGGGAATTTTGATGTGCATGGCAACCAATGCTGTTTGCCAATATAACCAAAATCTGTTTATTACTTTTTTGTATAATTAGTAACCTTTAGACCAAACCTAACCAAAAATAATGTTTCGACTTTCGGCTGGATGGTTATTTGTCATGAAGGAGGGGAAATAAAGTTTCGGTCACTTTTTTTTTATGACCTCAACAAACCAGGGAATTTTTAGAATTCTAACTTCAACTGTAAAATTCTGTGAATATTTAAGTACTCACATTCTATTATTTCAGAAAGACATTGGTATGATGTCATTACAACAATGTTGGTATTAACAGTAAACAAAAGCAAGTTTACTTGTATTAACCAATTTAATCACTAAAAAGTACGGTCACGTGTGTGACATTGTGGTTACGTGTGTGTGACAGCTCCATTGACTCATAACACCAAATTGATGACCATTGTTAATGTGCACCAAACAATTAAGTTTAAATAAAATCTTGGTGTACATTTCCATATCAGTAATAACTTGCAGAGAGCAATGCTGCTCATAGTATGCAAGATTTCCTGTTTTGAAATAGTGAAATCTGCTAAATTTTGGCAACTTTCACCTCAAACTTTCAAAAGACGCTCCAAATCAAGTTTCAAAAAATAATAAACAAACAGTCTTTACTAATATATTAGTTCAAATTAAGTGTTGTGTTCTTGTGTAACTGATCATATTCATATTCTAACTGATAATTAAAGTTACCCTGCTAACCTTCTTTCAATATGACCATAATTTATGTCCCCATACTAAAATGGTGGAGTGTCGATCACGGTGGTGACAATATTTAGCACATCCATAACTTTTGAAAGAAGAAAATCTAAAAAACCATTTATTTGTATAAAGGAAGGT
>JAMKCH010064123.1:0-21560 GCA_023653785.1 Ophioderma brevispina
CAAATGATTGAAGCATCTGCACGGAGTTCGGAAATTCGGCGTATTCGAAATTAAAGAAAGAAATAAAACTACGTTCTGTTTTAGTCGACTTGAATTCATTTCCGGCACCAGTCCGCAAAATCCGGAGGTGGAATTGGAATATGAATTATTTGACATCACCAGCAGATGATCATATTCAACGGAAACAATATGTTCTCTTATTTTTTCTAACTTAGTACATGTTAAAAATGACATTCAGGACACGCCAGAGGGGGACCAAATGTTGAAATACCAATTTATTTTCGGTTCGCCGTTGCTTGCCCCGTGTTTGGTTAAATAGCCCAAAAAATTCGGTTACCAAAATAGAAATAAATTCACCGTAAAACAAACGTTGTTTTTGTTTGTTTTTAAATCAAATATTTCACATGGAGCATGGTCAGGCTTCATAACAATAACTGATATAAGCGTTGATATTGTGAGTGGGTTTGGTAATCGTACAGCGTCAATGCCCATAAGACCGTATTCAATAGCCAGCCCATGTTGGTGGACAAGATTAGACGCATTCCAGTACCACAATAATCACCTGTCAATGATCTATGTGCATTCGCTAAACATGGATCGATTGATCAGCTGAATGTATTGTCGTCCTGGAATGTATGCATCTTGTCAACCAACATGTCTGGTGGCTGACGTCATATGAATACTGTCGATTTTATGTACAAACCGAACCATAAGCAGTGGATATAATCCAGTTTATACAGGCGTGGATATTGTCCAGAGATAGATCAATAATCACATTAATCGGTGTCATGCAATGAAAGATTAAACAATAGATGTGCAGAGTATTAGATATAATAGTCCACTCATTCTACGGTATGACCTGGACAAATTGCTACAGAAGTTTTGTGCTGTACTTGTTGTACAAAACCCTCCCGACCAAAAACATTCAAAAAACGTAGAAAAAAGGAAGAAGCATGGCAAGACATGCTAATTTGCATTAAAACTATGTGCCATTTTTGCCATATGTGGTTTTATACAATAGATTTAAAGGAGGGCGAACCGATTTGATTTAAGTAATAAAGTTTTCATCTTGAGAGAATGGTATTGCACGCATAAAAGCCCCATCTGTAGAGTTTGCCGCTGATATTTCAATCCCGTTTCAGGTGAGAGATAAAAACATGATTTTCTCTACCCTATTATGTGTAAAATTATACGGTCGACCAAAATGGGGTACATTTTCGCTCATAACTTCCAAACCAAGATACTTTAGCCCTAAGATTTCACAGGGTTAAATGAAAAAAAAAATAGTAAGCCGCCTTAAAAATGTCACAATGTGACCCACTTCCGGTAAAACTGAGTATGGGACGATGCTGTAATTACGACCAGGCCACGGCCCTTTAACGCTTTAGTATTTCTTGCTGTCCAACCATAGGACCCCGGGTATACTTGAGTTCTAACCTTTTTGAGTTGGGGTACCCTGGTGCTGTGTGTAGTGCAGATAGCCAGCTGTTGATTCTCTTCCTCATGACGTCATGTATTCAATTCCGTCTCTTTGGCATAGATGTAGGCGACTTTAATCTTGCAGCATTCTCAAATGATGCTGTGTAGTAGATCTTGTGCCAGCACATATCACATCCCTGTTAGAGTCACTGCGCAGTCAAGGTCCACGGAGATGACTGGACTTTGGTGACGTTTAGAATCTTGACCGCCTTTTATGCTGTGTCATACCCATTACCCAGGCTAATTACCCAAAGACCCCTTTTAAAATGTTCACATACTCAATGACCCCCATTTTCCTTTCTTTCTTCCTGTTTCTATCCACTTTTATCACAGATCACATTGCTAAAATTTCCACTTTTTAAGAATTTGAACGAACGCCCAAAATTCCAGTGTTCGCAAGCCTACGTGCATTTTAAACAATTTAATAATTTCATGGCAGAATTTTTATAATTTTAGGGGCAATTTGAAACTCTGGACGGAGGCCCGGTTTCCGATTTTAACAAAACTTCAGGTTTTAACATAATTGGGCCCCTTTCTTAAAGTTTCACATACTGGATGACCCCCTTTTTATTCAGCTTGTGTACCATATGACCCCGTATTTTTGGTTACATTTTACTAATGAAGGACCCGTAAAGGCCCCCATTTTTCATCTGGCCGAGCCACATAAATCATCAACTTTCGCCTATGGAATGCCCCCCGACACTAGTTGACCCAATTTTTGAATAAATGCTCCTGATAATAATTTTGGCTGTAATAAGGATCTCCTCATCCCGATTGCAGTCTGGTCTGACAAGATATTGGAATGCAAAATTAAATTTTGGCGGGAAAATTGTGCGGCCGTATTGGATAATGACCATCACTTTCCACTTTTAATATATCAATTGGGCAAGCTTCTACCACTTGCAATGCATAGCCATGCAAAAACATGTTCAAATACTAACGAAGAAACATTGAAAATCTCCCTACACATGCATTTATGATTGTATATCCTTTGTCGAAATATGGGCTTATGCCTCCGTGTAAGAATAATGCAAATTCTTGTCTTGGGCCAGGCTTCCCTGTTTCCTACCTTTGTTGTTTGGAGAATCTTTTACTGCTAGTTACGAGCCAGAAAACCTGTAGCAATTTTTTCCAGTTTACCTATTATTTTTCATCGATTGAAGTGGACTATGACGCGATGTATAAAACATCACATATCTTTACTCCACGGTGTGCAGCTTAGAGTAATCCTCCATTCCCGTGCCTCTTCTTCCATGATGGGGAGAAGTCAGACTGCTCTACCTACAGGAAAGAACAGCCCTACTTTCCAACTGCAGAGCCTCTGATAGACAGTCCAATCACGATTGCTGAAGAAAAAACCTCCCAGAAATTCAATGATTTTTTAAAGCAATAGGGACAATTTAGAAAGGTGTTTGTCCTTCACCACCTCTTCCATAGAAATGTCGTAAGGACAGAAAGGACTGTTATAACTGATGTGGACCAAAGCGTGTTATACCGGAGCAGTGAAGGACGTTGGAGCAACGTCTCTAGTTGTCCTCCCAAAGTTTCTCAAACATGGTTGTTCACCTTACGAAAACCACTTTGGTCGGGTCTGGCCAGGGACTGTTGGGTCACACTCAACAAAGCCCTATCAGAACCATTTCCCTCAGGAATGGAGTGAAATAGGAGTATAGGGCGAGGGAACGTGTTCTAGTGCCACTAGTGCCACTACTCTCTTCATTTTCTTCACTGACGATCAAAAAACGGACACTTCTCTAACCTTCTCAGTAATGACAGATATCAATGTCAACGTACGCTTAAGGTTGAAAGTTTTTCTTGGCCCAGATGCAAGCTGTCGACAGAATTGGGCTATGGAAGTTTTCTCATCAAATAGTTTGATGCTTGAAATTATATACCATTTTCAGTCAAATATTGTAAATGCTGGGCTGGGGTTTCCTTATCAGATACCTTGTGAAGAAATTGTTCGTAGTTTGCTTACGGAATTATCCGTGTAAAATCTTTGGCTTAGGTTTCCTTAGTCAGTATACACGCAAATAATAATAATAATAATAACCACCTGGTTTGTAAAATCACTAGTTATTGTTTTGAGTCGGTCATATCGTTTAGTCATATGCACGAAAGCAAATGTGGAATGATTCTATAAATGTTTACGCTGGGTGATTTCCTTAGTGTGATGGTTGAACTTTAATAAAATATATCCTAAAACCGATGGATGAATACTCTGTCATGTTCTTTTCTGCCCCCTTCCTTCTCCTCTTCGGTCTTGACGGAATAACATTCAAAAAAAAAACCTAAGTAGTGCACACACGTTAATTAATTTTGCAGACGGTAGACGAGGAATCAAATGATTAATCCTCACCTTAGCTTAGGTGTAGGTGATCAGCACTACAGGTTGATAACGGGTTTGCTCAATGCACTTGTTTTACTGATTAACAACACAATATCAACAATAACTATAATAACAATGACACCAACCACAAATAAGAACAATGCGGATTGTCCAAACGTAACTATCATAATATGACACATGTAAAAATAAGTGTGATTCCATCTCAGTTTGAATGACTGACATGATACCTGAGTACCTAGTAATGGCTTTTTGACAGTCTTTTCAACTGCCTTGATATTCATGCATCTGTGTTAAAGGGGATCTCGGAAACAAGATCGATAACCCTGGAGTGTAGATCTATAAAGCTCGTAGGATTCGTAGGAAGTTTGAGAAGTGGCGTGGAGCGGTAATGAGGTATATGCACCAACTTTTATATTGTATATTGAGTAAACAGATAGTAAAATAGTATGATTGATAATGCTGAGAAGAGCTACAATGAAGGGAGTTTCCTGAAACTGGCCCATCTGGGCACACTTTTGTTTCTGACCTCGTCACTTATGATTCGAAACCCTTCACGGATAAAGCACAGGTTTATTCCGTTAAGATTTTCGAATTCATGTGGTGGTCAGAAAAAAGTGTGTCAGATGGGTCAGTTACGGAAACCCCCCTAGATGAAGTGAAGCTCCAATCTGCTACTGACACAAAACATGTTCCCAGAGTTGTCAATGGGCTTTTGAACAATTCATAAAGGTGTTACCCTCCAAGGAGTAAGCAGATATGAGTAATACTTTGCATTTTTTTGTGTTGTTAGACCTTAGTGCCGGTTTTGACGCTGAATCACAGCGTTTTGCTCAACAAATAGAAAGAGAAAGCGCCATTACAGGAACAGCCCTTAAATGCGTCACTCCTTCATGTAATTTCACAGCACGAAATAACCAATACAAGTCCGCTATACATATAAATAGAGTTGAATGGGTTTATAGGCTTTATTATTCCGTTCAGGCTTGATTGAATCTCTGTGACCAGGGCTTACTCAATGATACACCCTCCAATGGTGTCACGTGCATACACATGGAAGGACAACACGTGTTTTGATAATGGAATTTACTCAACATCAAAGGACGGGATTATGGACTACCACAAGGAGCAATTATGGAACCAAAGTCATTCACTTTGACCCATGACCTGTTGCTCAACTGTGACGCAGTTGAATGTTTTTCATGCTGCTATTTTCGACTTTCTCATTCTAAGGAGAATGAAGTAATTTGGTGGAGAAATGAGGTCAGATATGAAGATTATCGCGGCCCTGAATTCCATTTTTACCCCATTCCAATGGGATTTGCACGGTTAAGGCTGGGGTTTCAGTTCCATTATTTTGACTGAATATGGTGACAAATCTTTCTGACCTATGCTTCAGAAGTAAAATTGCAGATATCAGATTCATTGAATTCGATGACAATCATGGCATGGAGTCTATTAATATATCGATTTTAATTTTAAACATTGTAAACATTAAAAAAAAATTATTACCTTTTTTTTTAATTATAAAATAAGATCACTTTTTCATAATTATTTCTCTTAAAGATAGCTCAAGACCATAGTCATAAGCTGGATAACTTTGAAGATAATTCTCAAAATTCGAATTGTTTGAAACATGCCATGACAATGAAAGTTTCATCGATCAAGTTGATTCGTTGTCATACATTCAGCAAGATTTTCTCCCAATCTGTTTTAAAAATCTGTTGAAACATGCTGTGTGATCCCGGAAAACCTTTTTTTTTGATCCATTTCATTGTGTGGCATATTTTATGCAAATTATAGGAAAAAATACAGGTTTATATATTATATTGTTTGAAAAGAAAGAATGTTTGTTTTATTTTAAATAAACCACAAATGTGGTTTACTCCATTGGAATGGGAGAAAAATGGATTAGCTGCGAAAATCTGTCATATCTAACGTCATTTCTTCACCAAATTCCTTCATTATTTACATAGAAGTCGAAAAATATGCCAGATATGAAATCATCAACGCGGCGTCACCAGTTTGTTAACATGTCCATGGCCATTTTTGTTTTTTTCAGGAACATTTTTTTTATTCACTATGAATATACCATTCATTATTGGAAGCACTCATCAAGAAACATAAATTAATGTACACATGTATGCAGACGACATTCAACTTCACCCCAGTTCTGTTCCTTCGGATTTATCATCTATTCAGTCGCTCTTACCTGGCTTTCAAATGTACATCAAGGATTTAAAACTTGGATGACTGAACATAATTGGACCTTTAACTATGACAAAATCGAGTTCTTTGATGCAACCTTAGTTCATACAATGGTTATTACTACTCCACAAAAACGAATTAACAGCAAGCAACTTGGGAATTTTCGTGAAAGTATCATGTCCATGTCTTCTCAGGTGACTTCATCAGGTAGTATCAACTTCATTTGAGGACATTACACGCATCGTCGATCTAATGGACAGTAGGGAGGCCATATTACTGCTGCACCGTTAGGTGTATATTTTCACTGAAACTAGTATAATTTCACCAAAGCTGGTCATTAGGGGCCGGGTATATTTCAACTGAAAATTGGTCCCGTTAGACATGTTAGGAGGTCACTTTCAGAACCCCTTGAACGAGCATGGGTGCCCAACGAAAATCCAATACGGCCCCTGGGTTCCACGTTCCAATTTAGTCCAACCTTTCTTTCTTTATTTTTCACACTGGCAGTCTTGGGCAGTAAAGCTGAATTCAGTAACAGGTTTGCATTTAAACTGGTTTTTCTAAATGAAGGATGGAAGAGACCTAAAATAGGGAAAGGCAACTTCGGTAAAGCAAATGTTGAAAAATTATGAAGTTTAAGAGATTTGACGGCCATCTTGGATTCTTAGCGGTCAAATTGTAAAAGAGTGAATTTTTTAATTAATCATTTATGTAAAAAAAAGACCTAGTTTGTTTTAGCTTGTTTTGTTGTGTACCCGGACTATTTTGAAATTTTTGACACCAAATATATTCAAATGGCGGTTCAGAGGCCATCAAACTCGTAACGTCTTAATTTTTTTTAAATTTTATACTTACCCCAGGTGTCTTATCTCCACCAATTAAAAAATTCCTCTATCTATCTATTTTAAAACTCGATTTTGGAGCAAACCTTCCCTCAAATGGACACACCTCATATCTCACCCTCCTGCCTCACTTGTACACCCAGTTCCCTCTTCCCTTACACCTTTGACCTTGGTAGCTAGGAAACGCAGTAGTTTTTAAGTAAGCTTGACCCTTTCCAAACATTCCCGACACCTTTAGATGTTTATTTAATCTTTTCTTTAAAAAATAATGCCAATCCCACGTATTTTTGGAAATATCTTGTATTGAAAAGACCCCAAGCGCTTCTCAAATACAGAACTAAAACCTAACGGTCTTTGAACTATGTTAAAATAACTAGTGTTTTATTAAGTCTTGTGCATAGTTTCCCTTTTGTGTTGGGTGGGGTGGGGCTAATGTAGAACTACCCTTTGAAAACAATTTGCCGTTGGAATTCTTTACCAAACCTCTTTTTGGTTGAGTGAACAAACACGACCACATTAATATGAAAAACAAAATAAAATTGGGTTGTACCGCTTCGACATGGTGGTCCAAAAACATCTTTATGCGGCGCACGCAATTCTCAGCCGAAAAATACGAACCACTTTTCCATAAAATTTAAGCGCATATTAAGGTGAATAAAATACCTTCTGAACAAAAATAAAAAACTCACTCAGTACGATTTAAGCGGTAAAAGAAGTTTTGTGAATGCAAGCAATGCTTATTTATTATTAGGCAATAAAATGCCATGGCCGATTGATTTTTTTTTTATTTTTTTCACCAAAAGAATGCGCAACTAATATTTAGAGCAATCACATAAAATTTTGGGCAAATTAAATTTGCGTTCAAACGTGTTGCGCGAAAACAAAAT
The DNA here is from genome assembly GCA_023653785.1 of Ophioderma brevispina. Lineage (NCBI taxonomy): Eukaryota > Metazoa > Echinodermata > Ophiuroidea > Amphilepidida > Ophiodermatidae > Ophioderma > Ophioderma brevispina. The sequence goes on from JAMKCH010064123.1 coordinate 7,764, forward strand.
CTTGGTTTCACATTTATCTCATGTTGTTAAATATGAGTTTAAGAAAACAGATTTTACTTACATAGCGTCAATATGAAGTGAATTAATAAATCAATAATCTAATTAAATCAGTTATTCTTCATTAAGCACAATCTACTTGGGGATTCCGGACCATTTTTATTTCCCAAGGAATAAATGGCCCACCTTTCAATTTCTGTAATTCCCGCTGTGCTATTTCACATTACGAGCGAAATTAATAACTTTTGGTGATTTAGCGTTTCTACCATATCACTGTGTCAGTTACTTCTTCGTTGAATATTGCAAATCTGAAAGTATTGCCAAGCAGATGCTATTTTCTTTTACGATTTTCGGTCTTCGAGCAATAATATCACCACAACCTGGCTCTGTATTCGACAAGAGTGCTAAGAGAGACCAAAGAATAACATCTAGAATTCATAAGAGCAGAGATATCGAGAACCCTCCATTTCTTAGATTATTCCTTGAAATGTTTTGAAAGAAATATTCAGCGAAATAACTGAATAAATCTTACTGCTCTTTAATCTTAAAACATGGGTTTATACGCTTTAAAAAGAGAAACTACTTATCATCGTGAAAAAACTCAGTGAGAACCAAATAACGAATGAGTGCTTCGTAGTTTTCGTGTTTTTTGTTTTGTTCTACTATGTTTGTTTTTGCTGTTGTTTGTTTATTTTGATTAGTAATCTTATTTTCCGGTTAATTTGAACTAAAACAGGTAGGGTCATTTGGGCGACACATCCACATTACCTATCAAGTACTAGTATTATATAAACACCGTTAAATCTTGCTATACGGCCGAACTGATTGTCATATTGGGTCTTGTTTCAGAATCCTAGCTGCTTAAAGAGGAAATTCAATCTCATAGAGTAAAACAACACCACTGTCATAAGTTTGATTCTCTTTAGTTACCACTCAAGAATTACAGAACGGGTATTGACACTTACCATCTTTCATTAAACATATTCCAGCCTTAAAATCCTTAGCGACTTCGTGTACACGTGTACAGTCATTGATCCACTTGCTAATGGTAAAATGGGGGGGGAACATGAATTATTACAATTTTAAACACAAAACCCGACACTAATAGATAAAGCTACATCCTTCACTCTCGGCCGATCAATTGTTGAACCTCTTTTTTACGCATAGTAGGGCCCCTTTTGTACGTTGTGATATGACTGCTTTTATAAAATCTGAACACATTTTCCCAACGTTGGCCGCTAAGTTTCAGAGTGTAGAAGCTAATTTATGGTTTAGTGGTAATAGAACTGTAAAATTTAATATCGACAAGCAATATTGTTTTGCGTGTGCAGTGTGTGCGTTTGAACACAATTATCAGGGGGAGGATTCAGGATTTGAAAAACTTCAAAATACGGGTGGGGTGGGGCTGAAAGGCTGTAACTGGTCCAAAATAGCTCAAATGGGCTGATTTTGCTAAGAAATTGCAGATTACCGTAGGCTTGCGCCCCCCCGCCCCTCCCTGGATCCGCTCCTGTTACTAGTACATCCTTTTTGTCAACTGCACTAGACTTTATAGAACCACTATCTACATACAAATGGGTAAAATCAGAACTATTGAATTTAATTCATTTTAAATATTTAAACACAAAAACCTACACTAATATGTTATTCATTGTCATCCTCACCGTTGTTCGATACCATCGTATTAGTTTATGGACGCTGATGTGGGATCATCATATATTAGTCAGGATCCCTTCCTCAAATTTGGAAGACCTATACGATTTATACCAGTTTTGGAAAAAAATGAAAAGCGCAGTTTTGTAAAATCCGTCTATTGGCCTTGTATGATAAGGGCAATGCACAATGTAATATTTTGAATTTTTAAGCCCATGGTAGACTTCCGCGCCGCGAGCGATTTCTTTGCGTAATGCAGCCATTTTTTTTTGCTCATATCTTCGGCCCTGAGACAATTAAATGCTTAGTCGGTGTCTACAACCCAAGGGTCGATGATCCAATAAGCTCAATGATAACAACATCAGATCAATTGGTTTTGCGGCAAATATAATTTTTCAAAATTACCGCCAAATAAAGTTTGCTTTTGCCCATATCCGTTTTCTGAGACTGGTAGAGGCATGATTCTGGGTTATATTGCATGTTTCCATGGTCTATGAATTCATAAATAGCAATAGGACGTTTGCCTGAAAAAAATGTGTGATAAAATGCAAATTGAAGCGAGAAAGCTTCAAATTGAAGTCTTTATAGGTTGCTACCTGTTATGTCTTGAAATTCAAGATGACTGCCACGATCCGTTGTTGTTAACAATGTTATTGGAACAGGGACCATGAAACATGGGTATAGTCTGGGGCTTTATAAGACCCACGCATTATGAATTTACTAGTATTTAGAGACCGGAATGTGGGAATAAAACGTTCTATTACTTATTCTTTTGTTTGGCGTCAATCAAAGAACGGTGATAAAAGTGTCATGAACAATCGAAGCTGGGTGAAGAGGAGGAATTAGGCCACGTTAAATATTGTAGTTGTTATGGTGACCAAAACTCTAAAATACTTAAAGGATTGGACCAAAGTGTCAAATATTATTTCTGGCACACAAGACGAATAAATGTATAAACGTATCAGATATTCTAATATCTTTAGTGACGTAAAGAACCGAGTAATAAGTACTTATTCGTATCATTTTCTTATGTTGAATGTTCAAGTTTGTTCAAGTTGATGGTTGGAATTTATTCAGTGATTGTCTTGTAATATTTCCTTGTTGAGAAAAGGGGACATATTTAATTATGGCCTTTAAGCTACCCGGTATCGAATTTCGATTGTACTGATTGGATAATAAGGCCTGAACCTATCAGAACGAATGGAATCGTCGACACGCCAAAAAAACTTTTAATGAAACTGACCCCCCACGACCACCACCCACCCCCCCAAAATCCTAATGGGACGTGCGGGCAGAGCGCGCAGAGCGGTTTATTATAAATGAGAATCCGTTGAACTAAGGTCCGAACCCAGACAAAATATACCTTTTAATCCTTACAATGAGACAAATACATGGGTGTACATTTGAAACACAATATGACTGATTTCAAATTTACCCTGACCCCACATTTCCCGAAGGTTGGACCCAACAAATCTTGTTCAGCACCCTTCAAACTGATTCAGCACCCTTCAGAATTATAGGAAAACATGCTTAAAACCTCTTCCCCAAACTTCGAGAATAGGGGATTCTCATTTACAACCCTACTATACGATCCCCACGCAACTTCCAGACCAGAGTGATTATATAACATATAAAAAAGGATGATTTACACTTCCAATACTTGTAACGAAAGAAGGAAAGAAAGAAATTGATAAAGCGTACAGGTTTTATAACATACCATAATGCAGGGCTCGGATGGGTGCATATAGCGCATTTCCTTTCATGTATACAAAATTATATCAGAGACACGGAGGTGCAGAATCCCATGTGAATGGGAAAGAACTAAACATTTTATGAACAAAAGTAATTCTTTATGACATCGAATCCTCTTGTTAATGAATTGTCGTGATGTATCAATTTAAAATGACGATTTCGATTTATGCTATGAACACTTAGAAGTTTAAGTTTGAATCGACCAACATTTGTATTAGGTGCAAACTAGGCCCCCTCTAGACGTCATTAGGTATGATTCCTCCCCGTAGGAATAAAATTAAATCAGAAAAATTTTATTCTGCGAGGGATGAATTCAACCCACCGTTGATAGCGAGCAATATCAGTTTTCATGTTATACTGAAAAACGTGCATATTACTGCCTCGGAACACGAAGTTCTATGTGTATTAATACTACCTTAAGAGCCCATTCCTCTAGGTTTCAATACAACAATCAACACTCACACACAGACACTTTACACAGCTACCCGCATACAAAGCACACGCCATGCAAATACACCACACACACACACACACGAAACACATGTGCGACACACGCGAGGCGCGCACACACACATACATATACATAGGAAAGAGAGGCACAACAGACAGGATAGACAAATTTAGAAGTCATGATCCCAGATACCTGGAGATATTGGGCCAATTATAGTGCAAAGGATACAAAGGAAACGGATGTAAAGGATTACAATTACGCAGTACAATGGACACAATTGGTTTAATGAGTAAGCATGCATAACTCATCATGGCCACCTCATAGGTTACCATGTGAGTAGCATTCACGTACCAGACAAAAAAATCATGGTAAAAAAAATAGGGAAAAGGTTACCTGTTAAAACAACATGGTTATAAACAAACACATTAACACCTATTAATCACAATTGTTAAACAGCATTTTCAAAGTCACATTTCCACCTTTTCACTATGCTTTTCTGGCCTATATATCCAAGGAGTCCCAATGACTTGTGGATAAGCAAAAAGGAGGAGGGCCTATCTCATTGAAAAATTCTGTCAATAGATAAAGTATGTTCGTCATACTACAGCAGACTTTCAAAGACCTTAGCATCATGTCGCGGCAATCAGAAACAATGGTATTTGTTTGATCAGACAATGGCCCATGACATAGCATGTGAAAGGTCATGCATTAAGGCAGGCTAGGCTTGGGATATGAAGATGACAAAGACGGTCTGAACTGTTTCTCGTTCAAACGGGCAGTGGGTGACAGGGGTTCAGCAATGCAAGCCCCCAAACCTATGAAAGTCTTGCCCCCATTGCGTTCGCCGCTCCACGTCAATTGCTACTTTTGATAAGTTCTTAATGTAACCTTTTCTTCTCGAGTTGACATGTCATGAAATGGATATAGCCTTAAGTCCCTTAAACCTTCACAACCCACCTGACAAAAAATCACGGAGCGAACCCCTCCGTGGGTTAGAGGAAAATTGCTCCTAGATCTCTGCCAGCACAAAAAACCGCTACCTCACTTTTTGTTCGATTGTCTGATTTTCCTCCAGGAACGTTAGGAAAATATGAGCTTTCTTATTTGACTCGTTATGTTTCTTGGTATAATATGGTCCATTAATTATTAAATCTATCATATTATATTTTGGTTTTAGCTAAAGTGTAATTCCTTTTATTTGTAAGCGCTTTGAACTTAATTTGATAAGGCGCTATAATCAAACACTGTTTGTTTTCAGGTGATAATGCTTATGGATCAACCCCAGGCTGCACTAGGGACCAATATAAATTTTTCTAAACACACCAAAACGAAAAAAAAAGGTGAATTCTATATGCCCTACGTTCCCATTATTCACATATTTTCATTGGGATTATTGATTTTGAGTGGACTTTTTGAGTATGAGTTTGAGTTTACTGCGTCTTACATAGGCAAGCTAACGTGTCCCTATTTACTAATGGAAATGTAACATCTGTGTGTCCTACAGTCTATATTCTCCCTTATTTTGCACCCTTAACATTTAATGAGACATCATATCACTTTATCAGAAACGGGGAAAAATCAAAACAGAAGAACAAATAAAAAACAAACAATTAAAACAAGAATAGCCAAAACATGTAAACAAATCATTTCAATGGCATTGCAGACGACGACGTCGTAAAAGCGTCGGGGCGTATATTGAGGTTACGCTCTCACCCACTAAGTGCTGCATCGTGTGTTGGTAGAAAATACATGCATGAACAGTACTTTTAAACCTAGTCCTTATACGCGCAGTCAAAAAAAAGTATACATTTCCTTGATAAGATGTGATATTCCATGTGACTCATATTTTCATGAATGGCTTGAACATTTGATTAGAGTACCTTCTTCATGCATCATTTTTATACCAAATTTAGGTGTAGGTGCAGGATGACGCACACGGATAAGAAATGGACAACCCAATGGGATTGCGCCCATTTTTGCCATGGGCTCTTTGAAGCATACATTGACCCATTATGGCCTATGTAAAAAACGAAATCATGGTTCGAATCATGTTGATGTGCAGCTATTTTTACTAACTATGGCTTAATTGGCGCAATCACAATGGACATGCGTTTTTCAGTAATTGTCCCTGTGCAGTCATCCATGCACATAACCCCATAAAAATCAGGAGGAGTGTATTTATGTCATATGGACAACCATCATGAAAATATTAGTCACAGGGAATATCACAACTTATCAGGAAGGTATACTGTTTTTGACTCACGGATGTAGTAGGGTATAACTGAGAATCCCATTTAGAAGTTTGGAGAAGAAACAGAAGGTTTTGGCAAGATGTTTTTGCTATAGTTTGAAGGGTTGCTGAATCATATTTTTGGGGGTTCCTCTGGAAAATGTGGGGGAGATTTTTTTGTAAAAAAAATAAGGGGGTTAATTAGTACAGCGGGTTAAATTTTGAAATCACCGTCCAACTGTGTTTCAATGTTTGCACGACGAATATCTTTGTCTTATTAAGGATTCTGTGAGTCGCGTTGATACGTTCGTCCCCTGGATTTTGGAATATCAATTTAGTCGGAGAGTGTCAAACAGATCTACCGGGAAAATGAAAAGAATTCAAATGCACGTGCCACACCGGATTATCTTGGGGGGAGGACACTCCAGTCATTTCAACATCCTCACCTGCATGAATACAATTTCATTCGTATGGAAACGCACTATAGGTATTTCAGGTCTTAACATTGCTCACAATAACATGATTAACAGAAGTACATGCGCATTCATTTAATTTTTCCCCTCCGCAGGAATGGTACGGGGTCATATATCAGATGAATCGGTATTTAAAAAAGGTATAGTTTGTCTAGGTTCTTACCATTAAATTAAACAGTTTATAGTGTGGGTTGTATGTCAATGGAAACAGTTCCCATAGGATTTTGGTGCTAAAGTGATTTTTCTTGCTGTTTTTCATTCAATAGGGATCAGACAGTCAGAAAATGATGGCGTGCAAATTATCGGGATTACTGCCCCCCCTTCCTCAAGGGGTTAAAATGTTACTACAGGGAAAAAATTTTAAAATCGAAATCACATTGTGTTTTCAATTACATTAACGTGTTCGTTCCTTATAAGGATTAGAAAAAGTTTTATGTGCCTAGGTTCCGACCTTAGTTCAAAGCGCTATAGCCCCTAATGGTTCAAGTCATCCTGGGGTAAATCTTACCCAATGCTCAGATTTGTTGAAAACTCGTGATAAGTTGTTTTGTATTTTATTAGTAAAAAAAAAAAAAAAAAAAAATTACAGTGTGTGACATTTGGGTGGCTAATTACAATAGCAAAAAATGTAGCAAGGGTCTACAGGGTCTTGGGGGGTCACCAGAAACTTTCCCTGAGTCACACAATGGTGATATCAAAAATCAATTAAAATGGCATGTCTGTTCAGTATGACACAAGGACTCATTTGACACCGCTTTCAACAAGATCTGAGGCCATTTACCCCAGTAGGACCTTGAACCATTATGGGGGCTATACAGCTTTAACTTTTTTATTTTTTGTACACAATTCTTTGGGAAATTATTTTTGTTAACCCTAGAGGAGAGACGCTGTTAGGGTACATGAACACCACAATTATGACTCAATTTAAATTTTCCCTGTACTAACATTCCCCCTTGAAGAGGGGTGGGCATCAGCCGAAAAATTTGCACCCTATCAATTTTCTGACAGTTTAGGTCCTATGCAACCCAAACAGCACAAAAATCAATTTTAGCATGAAAATCCGGGAGAAACACACCACCACACTATTAGCCCTGTTAAGGTTATGGTCATTCTAGGTGGTAAACCCTTACACAGTTTGACTTGACTTCAAATTTGCTCCTGTACTAAATTTACCCCTTAATTTAAAAGGTCCACACATTTCCAGAGGTGGGCCCGAAATTATGATCAACATCCTTCAAACCTTCGTCCCAAATTCTCATGTTATAAACTTTGGAAACCCTAAAAATGTGACTACATTAAGGCATTTTTACTCAAAATTTCCAAGGGCACGCTAAGATTTTTTTCATAAACAATATCATGTCTTCCCTCTCATGTCAGTTAAAACGAGATTCAACATGGGAGATGTCGAAAAGGGGAATTAAGTAGGGATATGAATGGAATTACCCACAGTCTTCAAAATTCCCTGAATTTAGTACTATGTAGTTAGTAATATACAGCAACACGTCCTCCCACTCACCCCACCCCCGAAATGATCAACGAAGTTGTAGGACGCCATCACTAATTGTTGCTAATTCTATCTACACCAACGGTGCAGTATACAGTGCTAATACACTGAGAGCCACATAAGAGATATTACATTTCACGTTGTCTAGACAGTTTTTCTGGCTGAATCTGAATCCGATTGATGCCAGAAGAAAAAAAACTTGAGCATTTAAAAAAAAAAAAACGCTAAAAATCAAAACTGGCACCAAAACATTAAAAAACTCATAGTTAATTAAAGTTTATTTTAAAAAAGATAAAAACACCCATTGTGACCATTAAAATGTTCATTAAACCAATCCGAGATTTCAATATGGCCGGCCAATACAACAAAACATTGATTTCATTCTACTTTGGACCGTAGAATGACGAATAGTATAGACTAATGCTTTAGTAATATTTTATTGAAACATTGTGATAGGTAGCGTTTTATAATTTGATAATCAATAAATCAATAAATTCTGGTATTGATTGTTTGCCTTGATTTGCTACTTTGTAAACACTACAATGTAATTATCTGGTCATTATTTGATATTTCTTCGGGTTTTACTAAGTTTTGTTACTCATTTTGCCAGAGTACAATTGTTTTTATAATTCTGTTTTGTTAATACCACACACAGACTAAGCCCTGGTATCCATTCTACCCTTTATTTGTTCTGCGCTCGGCTTAATGCTACTGTCTTTTTTTTTTCTAAAATGAACCCGTGCTTATGCGTTCATCTCAGTTGGTCTACGTGTGCTGTCTTATGAAGATAGTCATTGCTCGTGGATTTCCACATTGTTAATGACCGTGCATCCCATTGTCATATCTTCTCAGGCTTTTGTGACCAACACCATGTTATTTTTTTCTACCTAATTGTAAAAAGTCCTTGACTTGTAAGCAACCTAAATTTTAAGTAAATGTGTATCTTAGTTTATGTATTAAAATATTTAATTAATTGTATTTTGTTACATTCTGTTTACCTTGTATGTAAGTAAACTTCAATTTTTGTACAATGCTGTATTTAAGTTTTTGTAAAATAATCCTCAGCTATTGGATTGTATAGCCCTTGTTGGTTTTTTACTCTGTGCTGTCTGCATTGCTCTCGTCTGGTCTGACGGTGACAACATCTTGTCCATAGGTATTGTCTGACTTTTATATACCCGGTTTTCAATTGCTCTCTTCTATTTTCTTCCTTTTTCAATAACCTCACCAACCCATTCTCAATTTCCCTCTCCCTCTAAACCTCTCTCTCTCTTTTAGTTCTGCTCTCTGTTCTCTTCCTTCAAACCCATCGCTGTTACTTTCCTCTGCTTTATCCATTTCAGTATTGCCGTGCCATGCAATATACGAACTGCCATTTAACAACCAGGCTTCACGACGAAGACTTTCGCGTCACTAATTGAATTTTTCACAAACACTAAATTGAACATCAATACAAATTAATTCCCTTGTGCATCAACCATTAATCACAGACCCCATATCATCTCAAAACATGTGACCACCCATCCTTCATAACACCCACAAACAATTCGGTTCTGACTCCGCCTTATCACACTGAGACAGCTTCAACAAAACTAATTAAAACCATAAAGCAAAATGACTCAGTTCTATATTCCACTTCAACTGTGTCGTATCACAAAATCATATGAAGAAATCAATAACTACCTTGATCACCTCAACTACTCTTTCTCTGTCTTAGCAGGCATTTTCAGAGATATGGCTTACTGACACCAAACCCACCTCACTGTAATGGCTACACGTACATTCCAGGGACCACTCACTGCAGAGGAAGGGGAGTTTTAGTTTTACATAAAAAATCACCTCTACAAAAATCATCGTACACCACACAGGACCAGAATTTGAATCCACTGTTCTCGATATCACCATTAACCCAACAATAGACCCAAACACGGAACTGTCGAGTTATTTTACAGATTGCATGAACACACAATCCAAAAATTTAACAACAGCTTCGAGCAGGGGGGGGCTTCTCACTGAAACTAAATAAACCAAACGTGTCGTCTATATTGTCGTTGACTTGCAATATAATCTCTCAAATTATTCATGATCCACACATTATGACTTGTATTAACATCATTGCAAAAACTCCTATATCCACAAAAATTAACAGACCTACAAGAAATTACGCATAACACAGCCACGCTCATAGATAACATTATCACCAACTCACTGACACAGAATCCACAGCAGGGATATTTGTCACTGACACTAAAGATCACTTCCCAATATTCCACATTACATCTCTCAAGCATAAGCATGCCACCAAAAACAACAATCACTAACCGTGACTACAGAGACAAACAAAAATTAGCACCTTTAACGTAGACTTAACACTGAATCATGGGAACATATTTATCACAGAAAAATGACCCTCTAAATTTGCGTTAACCGCAAACTTCATTAAACTTATACCAAAACATTATAACGATCATGTCCCCTACAAAAGAAGACCTTAAAAAATCGTTAACCATAAGCAGCCCTGAGATGACAAACACCAATTTCCAAGTCAATCAAACCACAAGCACGCCAGTCTACAAAAACATACCTGAAGAAAAACACACCAGGCAACGCGAAACAACAATACAACAACAATACAAAAAAACAAATTAAACTCACATGATTCGTATTGCCAAGAAAAAACACAACACAGAACAAATTCCAGAAACTAAAAAAATGATCTTACCAAAACCGGGGGACATTCCTCAACAGACATTGTAGGCAGGAAGGTATCCACTAAAAAATCCCTGACCCGTTTCACTCATTAATAAACAAGCAGATAACTGACCCGTTTGACATAGCTAACGCATTCAACGATCACGTCACCTTAACCTGGGCAAAAACTTGGCCAACAAAATTCCACCTTCCATTAACTCATTTAATATAAACACCTTCAAAAAAACACATTCACTTCCATTTTTCTAAATCCAGTTACTCGTAGATGAAATGCACAAAACTTCGCCACCTGGTGTGAAAACATGGTAAAAGTGTGGTACTGACAAGAAGTTCTGGGATTGCTAACAAGCATATGATAACATCATATCGCTCTGATGCACATATTTAACAATCACTTTCACGGAACTTCCAGTGATCAACTCAAATCAGCCAAAGTCATTCCAATCCACAAAAACAAAGATGCACATAAACATTGCCAAATTTACAGGCCCATTTCTGTTCTTCCATCTTTTTCAAAACTACTTGAAAAAATCATGTACACACGTCTGTATACATTCTTCAATAAGACAAATTCTTGTCGATGAACCAATACGGTTTAGACCCCAAACGCTCAAGTTACATGGCATCCTTGAACTAACAATACCTCAATTGCACTAAAAACTAAACTCCACACCTTGGGGGATTCCCTGATCTCTCCAAGGCTTTCAACACCATTGATCACACATTCTTTTCACAAGATTTATAATTATTGGTGTCCGCGGAGTAGCCTTGGAGTGGTCAGGGTTACCTTTACTAACCGCTCACAATAAGTTATACGTGAAACTCCATACATCATCAATCAAACCTATCCCAGTTGGCGTCCCCTAAGGGCCTCAATCCTTGGACCCCTTACTTTAATCATTTACAGAATGGACATCACCAACACATCTCTAACACACTTTTGTAAACTAATCTTATTTGCAGACATGCACAAACACCATTTTTCTCTCAAACGCTAACATTAATGCACTTTTAACAAAATGAATACACCGAACTCGGCAAAAATCAATGATGGTTTCGGGCTAACAAATTTCTTGGTCTCAATGTTTCAAAAAACTAACTACATGATTGTGTCTACACACACCAATCAAATCCAAACATTAAAATAGATAACCAGACAATCTCCCAGGTACATCAACCAAATTTTTGGCATTACAATCGACGACAAAACTAACATGGAACGAACCACATCAACTCTGTCACTACCAAAGCGTCTCACGCAATTGGTACAAATCTACAGAGTTTAAACACCACCTTCAGGACTACCACACCTAAACACTTTACAAAAACACACTAGTTTCCCTATACCTTAGATATTGTAAACATCATTTGGGCCTTCCAACTATCATTCCACGGCTCCCTTCACCACAATAAACATACACAGAAATGGGCCATTCGACTATCACAAACTCAAACCCTAGAACTCACCTTTGCCCATTATTTCACTCACTGCAAACACGTAAAGGAGGTCTCATCATGCTACGCTTTGTATTGTTCGCAGCTGGTGTGTATGGGAAGCGGCCATGTTCACCAACAAATTGAAAGCAGGTGTGTGATGGAAGGTTAGAAGGTGCGGATTATATGAGGTCTACAAAAGTCATGTATTCCATGTTTTAAAAGCTGGACTAAATGTCATCCGATACGCTATTCAGCATGAATTGCTCAAGTAGAGCCATTCATTTAGTAGTTCCCTCAGTGTCACATTGCCTATAAAATCACTTGAAATTCCCCTCGAAATCAAGTGAGACCTTCAATGCGTACTTGGAATGACACCATTTTGCAATTGGCCAGCTGAACGGTGAACATGGTGAAGTGGGACAGGTGTGACGTCAATTGGCTCTACTTATTCATTGGGTCTGTGGTAACAATCTTTAAATCCGAAGGAGGCCTCTACTCTTATTTGTATTGAGGTTTATCTATGAAGTATAGTTTACTTCTTTATTGGATATAATGACTGCAGATGGCGTCGATTCAAAAGGAATACAAACCTATTAGACAGGTTAGATACTCAAAAGTAATTAATTCGTTTGAAATCATCACTGGGACAAACTATAGACATGACGTATTAATGGCCGCGGGAGGCAGACGAAACTCACTATGGCCGTGATATTATTGGCAACATGGATGCGCCAGTAAGTTCACGATTTCATTTTGTGGAGTCTAATAGCTAACTGAATTTTAGAATATCATCAACGTTGAGAATCGTTTCAACATAATAATCACATATGTAACTAAAATTAGCGTGTGTATGTCCCTTTAAATTAGAGCACCTCAACCAACTTCAAACAGCGCCTTCAGTTTGACTATCACAACAATCATTTACCTCCGAAATTCAGCAATTACTTTACCAAAAACAGACCAAAATCCACGCTTCTATAACACCAGAAAAGCTGACAAACTTCATCTTCCCCTACCAAAAAAAACATCTGAAAAGCACTTTATTCAGTTATCACGGCGCAAAACTTGGAATGATATCCCAGAAATCCATAAAAGAATACAACAAAAATACTTCAAAGCCAATGAAAAAAAATTCATCAACCGTACAATTTCTTATTAAATACTCACCAATCCCTTATTCTCTCCCACTGTATTCTTCATCTCATTTTCTGTATCTCTACTCCTTATTTTTTCTTCACTCTAACCTCTTCAACATCTGCTTCCTCATGCATTAGGTTTTAATAACCTCAGCAAGATCTGTGGAAAAGTCTGTTTTGCTGTTCCAATTCCCGTATCCTGTATTCCCGTAAGGTTGTTTAGGTTAGAATATTGTATGGTTTCTTGTATGCTATTTATCTATGTAATAGTTTATTTCATCACTACTTGTGTCATTATGTAATATGATTGTAATATTGAGTATATTTAACTTTTGATGGATTAACAGGGCCAGTAATAAACTATAGGCCTATCGGGTTGTACACTTACGGTCCTAGCATATCCTCTTACGCACCTGGTCATCTTAGTACAGTTTATAATTGACTCATGTGTT
>JAMKCH010064126.1:0-13798 GCA_023653785.1 Ophioderma brevispina
AAAGCAAATGTACTGAATAAATTCCCAACACAAACTGGAACAAACTCTGAAGCATTCAACATAAGAAAATGATATGAATAGTTATTATTACTCAACAATTGAAAGTTCTTTACGTCACTAAGGGAATACTAGAAAATCTGCACCCTAAAAGTGTATTTTCAACAACGGGGTCATTTTTGACCCCGGTTGAGTCAACTTGCACCGACTAAAAATGGGGTTTAAACTGTTGAAAACTTTGGTCAAAACGTATTGTGAAATGACCCTTGTTGTGTCATTAATTTTGAACACCCATTTTATTGCCTTGCCGTTTTTTGTGTGGGTGATGCATCTGATACATTTTAATCTCTTCATCTTATTCCAGAGAAATAATATTTGACAGTTGGTCTAATCATTTAAAAAGTAGGCTTATATAGTTTTGGCACTCATAACAAACTACAATATTTACGTGGCCCTAATATCTTCTTCACCCCAGCCTCAATGATCGTGAAACTTTATCCTTTCTTTGATTGGACGCCAAACAAAGGAATCGAAGAGTTGTCTCACACTTTAAGACAATCTATTCATTGAATGATATAAAGCCTTACATAGTCGAACAAAAAATTTTCCTGTAAAAATGGGGTTAAGCATCATATTCGGGTGAACAAAGTTTAGAGTTTCAGCTGTTAATACGACTTTTAGTTTTTATCTCGACACATCCCCCTCCAAGAATTCTTTACCATCGACAATATGCGTTCACTGAAGGAATATAAAAAATCAGACTATAGTGAACAATGAATAAAATGGAGGTGCTGGAATCAAGCAATGAGCCTTAAAATATCAAAAAGGCAACAAGATTAAATCCTTATACACCTTGGTTGGAAAATGTTTCCCTTTAAAACGAAGCTGATAGGCCAGAGTATTATAAAATACACAATGGGAAAGGTGGAAATTTCTGGGAACAAGATGAACCATGTCAGAATTGGTGCAGAAAATGTGTCTAGAATAATTTACTAAAAGTCCCCAAAAATCCTCTTTGTGCATTTTCGAAATAAGGGGCAAGTTTGTACAGGGGTAAAATAACGAATATTTCAATGTCCTTAATGTTTCCAACATTTTTGTCCATGTCCCAAGGATTAAAAAAGGGTATCTTTGCCCTATCTATGCTGTAGTTTAAAATATATGGTAAAAAAGGCTCAAGGTCATCATGGGGGTAAATTTTCAAAATGGTCGGATTCTTCTGAAAGATGTGTCAAATTCTTCATCTAGTTGTACATGAACACTAAAGAATATTTAAACAGGTGATGGTCATATACTTGCAAAATTACAGGCCAAGTGTGATGGGGTTCTACAGGCTAATGGGGGTCACTGCTTTTGCTCTTATATGTCAAATTGAATCCATGTAGGTGATTTTGACATGAACATTTTCTGTTTTAATATGACTCTCGAGCCAATTTGGATCTGGTTTCAATGAAATTGGAATCATTTTGAGATATGTACCCCCAGGATGACCTGAACTGGATTTAGGTCTGTTTAGTACTTAAAAGGAAAGGTTGTAGATAGGGCAATATACCTTTTATTGAGCCTTGGCGAATACAAAAATGTGTGGAAAAATTAAGGACAATTCTCTAATATTTTGTAAGTTTACCCCTGTACAAACTTTGCCCCCTTATTTCTGAAAAAGCACAAGAGGACTTTAGGGGACTTTTAGTATGTATTCTAGACACATTTCAGCACATCCTGACATTTTCAGCTTGTTCCCAGAAACAGAAAAATCTCCGTTAAAACAAAATCTTGCCTATGAGGGATGTATTCGTTAGCTTGTTTCTCCAAGTAAGATCCCGCAAGATATGACATGGACATAATTTTAACGTTTGAATTTTTCTCAGTAATTTCATTAAAAGTAAAAATAAAAACAAAACCCAAAACGCAGCAGCAAAACCAAAACAATTAGCCAAAAAAACACCAAGCATTGTACATTTACTTTGCGATATTTCTAATTTGTTAAGTAATGAAATCTTTCCATATTTTGCAAATAACCATGAAGCGAAATAGAACTCGATACATGGAAAATAGCCAAGGGAAAAATTTAACACGGTGTCATACAACAAAACCAAAAGCCCTCAAACATTGGTTTTTGAAACAATAGTCTTGATGGTTGTAGTTTGAAAATACATGTGGGGGAAAATGTAAAGATAGATAGCCTAACGATAGCACTTTGCAGTTTGAGGTACACTGTAAAAATTTTGTGATGACTATCGTGCATTTAAAAATGTTTAAAAATGTCTTTTTACCCGTTGTTACCCTTTAAATTGACGGTCAATCCGGTTATTAAACATCTTACGATTTATTACTTGATAATAACATAAATACAATTGGAAGCAGAAAAATGTAAATAAACGGTAGTTAAGTAATAATACCACACAAAAAGAGTAGTAGTAGTATTTATACCCGAACCGTTTTGTCATATTTCCAGTAATATTATACGTGCTACTTTAACTTACAGGTTAAGTACAACTGTACAAAATAGAACTATGAAAAAATGTTTGACGTCTAATAGGCTGTTATTCAAATGCCAAAAATCTTTTTTTCTCTTTTATTTTTATTAAATAGTTGTCAATTTTTTCATTTGAAAAAAAAAAGAGTTCCATATATTTACCATTCAATATCTGTAAGGTTATATAGTGTGTAGTGATAAGGTATGTGTTGTCAGGATTAATCTGTACAATTTACCTGTTTATTTTAATAATTATTAGTGTATAATATGCTGATTTCTTTGAAATTCGATTAAGAGCTCAACGTTTAAATGATGTCATAATAGGCATGAAATTTGTATATAAAAATTACCATATTTGGCTATGTTATCAAACACCGCATTTTAATCTTTTTCATATTTTATTGTAAATTACACTGCAATTTATAGAGTGGGACTTTTAACGCCTCAATCATAATTAGTGGCTAAAGGTGGGCTACACGACAGGGTTAATTATTATTTCATATATATGATGCTTCGCACTCACAGGGTGAATTATATTTTTCAGTTAAATGATCTCATATCGTTTAGAGATTGCAAAATAATTGCTTCATAGGATAACCGCATTTCATACGTGAAACGGAACTATTTCATGGGACATTTCCATGAATTTTTCGGATACCCAAATTTAATTTTGTGGAGCAAACTAAAGAGCGAGGTTGTCGATCAGGAACCTCATTTAGTTGAATGTCTTTTCGCAGATGAATAATTTCTCGTATGCATTAAAAGGTGGAAGCCTTATTTATATCACTTGTAAATTAAAAAGCGAGTTTGGGAATATATCCCCAACGTTGTTGTTGTTTTTTTTTTTGCAATTACAAAAATCAGGGAGCGGACCCGCCTTGTTATGGTGACATTTCTCCTAGATCTAACAAGAAAATACGCTACCTCCCTTTTTTGTGGTGATAGTTCAGGTTGGTTAGTCATTCTCCTCTAGGGACATTAGGAGGTATACGTTCAAATAAACAAAAAGCCAAGATACAAGTACAGATGATTTTGAGTATTTCAATATAATGTTTTGACATTCTCAAAGATGAATAAATTTCACTCTTCTCTAAAAAATGGAATACAGTGATTATATGAAGTCGAAAGTTCTCTAGATCTAACAAGAAAATAAACGCTACCTCCCTTTTGTGGGGATCGTCAGGTTGGTAGTTATTCTCCTATAGGACATAGAGGTATACGTTAAAATTAACAACAAGCCAAGAAGTACAAGTACAGGTTATTTTGAGTATTGCAAGGTCTAATGTGCTGACTTTCTGAATAACTTTCACTCTTCTCTAAAAAAATACATACAGTGATCTATATGAAGTCGAAAAAGCGTTTGTGGAATTCGATATAAAGTAAATTAATTTCCTATTAGTAAATTTACTATTAAAATAATAAATTTGCCCTGTTTATAGTGGATATTTGCCCTTAATAGAGTAAAATAATGAAATTCACTCTCAAAGGCGTGAAATTACACTCCAAAAACAGATTTTAGTCATAAGAGCGCAACAAAATTATTTTGCAAAACTTGTGACCACAATTTGGATCAAATCTGATCAAAGTTTTGATACAAATTATTAGTTAAAAGAGTTGATAATATCTTGATGGTTCCACTGACATATTTTCCGCTAACACAAAATAACCCAATTTGTTTAAAGTTTGCACGGTCCGTTTATTTTTTCTTTTTCACCGCCCTTCTTTCAAGTTAGTGAACTCTTGGATTAATTTCAAACAAATGAAGTAAAAGTGAAACAACAAGTGATTACTTATATTTGAATTGATATGTATATGAAGCATAGCTCAAAGTTAGTTAAAGCTTGGTGTCCCAGAACCCAATCGCTTCTCACTGACTCGGGTTATCATGGTTATGCTGATGTTGGGACCTAATAATATTCTACCCTTTTTGAAATAAAAGAGAAAATTAACCTACATGTTGAACCCCATACGACATCATCACGTGATTATTCTGAAAATAAAAGTTACTTTTGATTTGAATACACTTTTATCTATCCAAACTCTAGAAATGTACCTTCTGCATCTTTCCGTGTATATGGCTTTTAATTTATTTGGTGGTATGCCACAATTAATGTTTCGCATTGAGGCATTGGACCGATATACCTTGGAACACCCAATACTGAAAACATCTATATCAACTCTTGTTGAATGCTTTGAACTATAAATTTGGGTCAACCCATATTAAATCTTGCAAACGAGAAATTACACGAACAATTAAAAAAGTTTTGTTCGAATCGTCATCGGAACATTCGGGTTTTTCTCTGCAAGCCAACATTTTTCTTGACCAAATGAGTCGGGCCATTAGACTGATTTTTAAAAAAAATATTTTGGTGTTTCATTTGTTCTGTGTTTGTTGGTTTTTAATTTATCCCTGAATGCAGTTTTAGCGATTTTAAAAAGAAAACATAAGCAAATGTAACTGCGAAATCTTGCCAATTTTCAGCGTACAGCATACTGTTCAATATGATACTGTATTTAGTAAGTGCGTAATGAATAGGTCTTGTCAATGTCTTCCAACACAATCATGTCATTTTGTAGAATTGCTAATTAGTTTACTTTAATTATGTGTATTATAATATTTTGGGTTATAGGAAAGGGATACAATGACAAGAAATGCACGTCATCAATAGTCACCTTCTGGAGTTAAAAACTTTTTCCAGTATACTCAGTGAGACCCGACCATATTCCAAATTTAATTTACAAAATGAAAAGAAACTGCTTACAAACCCTTAGGTCGAATTATAGTCATATTTTTTAATTCTCGGGAAGTTTAGGCCGCAAGTTTTCATGTTTTAAATTAAATTAAAGACCCATTGTTCTAAATAGCTTGAAAAAAATACAGTGCCCTAGATTGCAACAACACGGCCATGGTCCCGGACCATAATATCAGGGCCCAGAATATCACCCGTGCATAACCTTGTAAAGGTCGGCGTTTCTAGCTTTTTTCAAAAAATTTGTAAAACTAAAAATATAAAGGTAACATTTTATATAATCGGTTTCGAAAAAATGTTGCATTCACTTGTGTTCTCTTAAATATGGTGTCGTTGAAATCAAAAATCCAAGTAAAAACCAGAGAATTAAACAAAATTCAAACGGGAAATTCAAAATGTAGAAACATTGCGTGATGAAAGCGTTTGCATTCTATTTAGGCCAATAGTATTAGTTTTGACCTGGACATTTTTGGTAACAAGCTGATTTTTTTAGGATAGGTTTCAGAATATGTGTCAGTAATCACTGATAACAAGTCCCCGAAAAATCCAATCCCCTGGGGCATTCTTTCAAAATCCAAGATGGCGTTCCAAATGGCCGCCATTTTTGGTATTTCTTTCATAATTTCAAACCAGACCAGCTAAAACAAAGTAGGTATCCAAACTATGTGTTTTGGGGTATAAGGATTACAATAAAAAAAACACTATAAAGATGATGTAAACCTTGCTGTAGCCAAAATCCAAAATGGCGCCCCAAATTTGCTGTCCTTTCGAATCCGTGTATGATGAAATGAGGAAAAATGGTCATTTTAGATAATAAATTAGCCACAGGAATCATACTGATTTGGTTGTTAACTTCCTAACTACCCCGACTAACTTAACGCTAAAGGCAAAAATGTTTCCGTAACAAATTACGCCAGCTATTACAAATCTAAAGTTCATCATCATCTGGCTCAATACAGTTGTGGACTGTATTCACTATTACATAGAGATGTATTATATTTCCCCTTATGTCGTCTGCAAAATGTGTTGAAAAACTTAAAGTGGTAAACTGAAAATGAATCAGAAGTGGAGATGAAGTCAGCACTAGTGTAAGATTTCAATTGTGAAAAAGACGGTCATGAAAAGCTCAAAAGAACCAGGTTGATCAGGCCCTTGCCTCCTTCCGGGACCTCACAGTCATCTCCACAATTGCAGAGCCCGACAGGTGAAAGCCCCACACCGATCGTGGTGATTGAAGCGCTTTGGTATGACCATACCAAGCTGAAAGTGTGCTGAAGGTGGACCCATGCCCTCCCACCGAGGTCACAGCCCCGGGCTTTCAAGATTGGCTGTCCACACACTATTTAAGGGTCCAAGTAGAGGACAAAACCACCGCCGAGATCATCTGTTATCGATCTAGGAACACCGGGACTGCATAGCAAGCATCATTTGACTGGCGAGCTGACAATTCGTGGAACTCTCTGATCCCCGAAGTGTGTTGGTGGGTGGACTCTAGCCACACCAAGTTCATCACACTCCTTGGCGAGCTTAATCAACTGGAAGTTTCCTCCCAGGGTGTTATTATGCCAGAGAACTGGAAGGTATCTATAGGCGTCACAAAAGGCACCATAACAGTCTCACTACTTATCAAACCGACTCAATCCCCCGTTGCGAGTGCACACTGTGAATCCACAGGGTGCGCAGACTGCAAGCCGCGATGGCCAAATCAACAGCCGGTGTATGCAAAGCGCCAAAAGACGAACCCCACCCAGCCTTTCGATGCCCCTGTGAGACAGACCATTGAGGCCGCGTCTCACATGCAGCGACTGCCTGGTGTGTTGATTAAAAGTAATGCTGCGGTCCATCATGAACGCCCAAGGCACCGCCGGTGCCGGGCCATGTGACTGCCCATCTCCATCTCCATCTCTTTTTGCGCACCGACTTGCAAGGTGAATCAAAATTCCTCTTTAAAAGGAAGGGGGCGCCCCAAGGAGTGATTTGTTTGGGTTGTTTATGTGGTTGGGAAATCTTTTGTAAGAAGAACGGTAGACACAATATCAATATTGAAATTCGCGAAGTTTTAATTTGCACTTTTTTAGTACAAATGTTTGAAAAATAAATTATAAAAAATGATTATATATTGAAATACAAGATATCGTTATAACAGTTTAGGTTTTGGTGAAATTGAATTTTGTATAGGAGCCATACAAATTAGCGTATTATAGGGAACTATAAGGAAATTATGAAAGCTTTATTTTGTAGCCAAATACAAGGTAAAAGAAATTGTTTAAGTGTGTACACAATGAACTATAAACCTAAGAAATACTGGTTTTAATAATCTTTTGTTGCACTTATAATAATTGGAAATGGTTTATTTCAGCAATTTAGGGAGTGGGATTTGTTTATGAGGCACTGGTTGGCAGAAACAGCTGATGGGTGGATTTTTGAGAGGTTGCCTTTTGATTGTGGTCAATGATAGGTTTAACCATGACCTTTGCCCCTTGATAGTGACCCTTGATTCAGAAACAAATGAGGGTGGGCTTGTAAACAATAATGGAGTTGGTTTTAATTGAATAGATATTTTCCCAATGAGGTGGCAATGTTACCTTTTCAGCTTATTTTACAACGTGACTTCTACCGACATTTGAATGGTATGAGGCTTTGGACCTTATTAACAAATGAGGATCTATTGTTGCAACCTTTATTTTATAAACCGCTATTAAAATTGCATAAACAAAAAACAATTTGAAAGGTTTTAATTAGAGTAACAGTACAGGTGAGACTTCATCATTACATAAAATGTTTTGCCATCAAGTACTATTTTGCATAATAATGGCCTAATTTGCCATAAATTTTGCGGATATTCTGCTGTTTCCTGCGACTATCGGTGAATTTCTGACCAAACAAAATCGTATAAAAAAAGAATGCCTAGTTTAAGTTTCACCCAGATTGAAGGGTTATTTGATTATGATCCAAGTGGGCCCTTAATATAAAATAATGTTGAGCCCAATGACTCTTTATTAATAATTTGCCATATTAGAGCCTAATGGCATAAAATGGTAAGAAGGGCTGGTCATTTTACGCCTATTCGGGCCATTACCCGATGCCCAAAAACAACTAGAATTTCACGGTTCTCGGCTTTCGGGTTTTGCGGGGGGGTACCAAGGTGGTTAGGGTTGTTTGGTTGTGCGGAACAAACGCCGAGGGTTCAAGATATACAAGGGTGGTTTGCCAATCACCCCTTCACCAAACCCAAACCACCACAAAAAAAACTAAAAATCATTTTAACCAAATTTAAAAATAAAAAATAACTTAAAAAAAAATATAATATTTTAATTATTCTTATAAAAAATGAGTGTATATTTGTTTTCTTTGATCATTTTCTCACTTTTTTTTATTAATTTGTTAAAAATCTTATTTTATTTTGGGTCGCTTTTTTGTCACATTTCTAGTTTTCTTTTTATAATTGTTTAAACAAAAAATATTCTTCGTATTTATTTTGAATGTTTTGTCATTTTTTAAGTTTTAATATTCGGGTTTTATTTCGATCAATTAATTGTTACTTTTTAGTTTTATTACTTTGTCTTCTTTTGCTCATTTTAATGCTTATTTTATGTTTCATTAATTTTTTGTGTGATTCTTGTTCGTATATTTTGATTATTTCTTAATTTCTTTTTAAACTTTTAATTACTTACAACTGTTGTCGTATTTATGCTAAGTTTCTTATGTATTATTGATGTTTTTATTTTAATTAGTTTTACACCTAAAAACACAGCCACATCTTTCTGAGCAAATCCTTGCTTTTCATTATTTTTTCAAACGTGGAGTGTTGTGTATAGTTGCATTTTGTATTATTTTTTACATTTATTTTTTGTATATAACATTTTTGTTATGAGGGCCAATGGGAATGGGATATTAGTTTCCAGTTTCCCGCCCACCCCGAATTTCATTTTTGTCAAAACTTTCATTATTTTGGTTTTTTAAAAGTCATATTTTTGCAAATCTTAATACAGATCAATAACTTTCAGCTGCTCAAATAGATCGGCATGTCGTTCTGATCATTTTAAATATGTGTGTGGATGAGGAGGGTTACTTAGTGGTTAATAATGACAATTTTAGATATCCATACCAATGCATTGCTCCTGATTCATACTCTGAGACTCGAGCTCTTAAATATTCATCTTGATAAACTTGTTTGATGTTTTTTGAAGGAAATATTACGTAAAAGTATCCAACTGTTATAAATTCTGGTTGTTATATATATGAATGCAGGTTTAGACACATCTTATACCAATGGACGTAAAAATTTATATGAAATCTTGAAAATAATGAATAATGAATAATGAAATAGTGACCTCCTTTTTTCGAACAGTTCACCGGAAACTAACAATCCAATTCCATTGGCATTAATGATTTTTGTTTTATTTAATATGCTTATATTATTTTTATGTATTTTTAATTAAATTTTAATTTAATATGGTTTCTTGTAAATTCTTATTGTTACGTATTTCTTTTTATTTTGTTAATTTGCGTTTTCTATTTTTCACTCATTGGTTCAAGTGTTAATTCTTTTGAATTTTAATTTTGGATTTATTTATATTTAAATTTATTTTCTTTTGTTTCCATTGTATTTTTTGTCATTATTTTGTATTAATTTATTTGCTTATAGTATTTTATGTATTTTTAATAATTTTAAGTTAATAGGTTTTTCTTTTAAAATATTATTTGGTATTTGTCTTTTTCTTTTTTATTTGTAATTAGCCGTTTTCTTTGTTCACTCATTGTTCAATTGTTAATCTTTTGAATTTTCTATTTGTATTTTATATATGTTTAAACTTTATTTTTTTTGTTTCGTTCTAATTTTGTCAGTTTCATTATTATATTTTTCCTTTTGGACCTCTTATTCCAAACTTCGTGATTCAATTTAAGTCGTTGTAGTTGTTCAAAAAGAAAAAAGGGGGGGAAAAGGGGAGAAAAAAAGCAAAAAACAACGGCCACCTCTTTCCTGGTAACAAAACAGCTCAAACAGAAAAAAAATTAAAAACACAATGTGAAACAATCAACACGTCCCTTGAACAGATTTCGACCCGGAACCAAACGGGGGGAGGAAAATAATACATAAGTGATAGCGCCTTAGACCACTGGCCACATAGGAATTACTATATCTCGTCGTTGTAATCTGCTCAATGATAACAAGGTGATGGAATTACCGCTCGAAGGAGGTCACAATTGACATGACCCAATATGGGGTGTTACGTGGAGGATTCCATCATAGAGTGTTTTTTTGAAAAATTTCCTTAAATTTCGCAAAGGGAAAATGGAGAACTTCTTCTTGATTAAAATCTATGGCCGAACGAAATTGGAATTTTTTAGTCATCGGGTAATCACTCAGCAACTCCTCATATATTTTCCCCCATATTTGGAACCTCCGCTATGTAACCAATCGTGATGTAACGTAGAAATCCCCAATTTGGTTACAGTTTCCTACGGCGGTCCGGAAAGTGTGTAGTCTAATGTGTCACAGACTGCGAAAGACATTGATATTATACTACCGTTATCTCCGGAAAATGAGTGGTTCTATGGAGAAAAAAAAAAAAAATTTTTGCATCAGATGGTCCCGTTACTATGTTTTGTTTTGAAATAGTATCCGTAATTGGGTCTGAACCTATAGAATCTAGCGAGAAAATTGAACGTTGGGTTTGGTCGGTACTTCGTGCTCGCAACAAACGGAAAGTAAGGCCACGCAATCGCTACGCTAACGGGTGGGCCTCATCCCTTGTACCTACCGGACCGCCGGAACAGTTCCAAAGCCAAGCTAATAGTGCTCCCGTAGGCGCACCTAAAAATGCCTATCCTCATTGACCTCGTCGTCTCGCCAGCACACTTGGCCTAAGCGGTCACGCTGAAATCTGCGGATAAGGGTAGGGTTTGATAGTGATAGTTTTGAAGTTGATCGTCGGCGACGCGACTGAGAAGTACCAGCTCTAATAACCCCTTCAGCTGCCCTTTGTGTCTCTGTTGAGATCCTTGACCTTTTGCTTAAGTTGTCCCCAAACAACACAGCGTGGACAGGGTTGAACTGCCTTACATAGGTTTTGCGCATATTTGGGGTTAATGTCCGGCCTTACAAAAATCCTTCCTGAGAGCATTCAACTCACAAGAGAATGACATAATAGTGCCATGCCATCAAAGCTGTTTCAGCCCGCCCATCAACTTGAACTCACGAACAATAGCAGTGATCCATTTAACAAGTGGCTTAGCGACTCGTTTGTTTCTTTTCAAATCTCTGAGCGTGTCGAGATTGAACATGGCCCAAATCGGGGGGTGAACTCTTGGGACATCCAGCACAATACAATTTTTCAGGCGGCAAGTACTTGTCAGATTTTTTGGCTGAATATTTTCTTCTTTAATTCTGGGACCCATCAAATATTTAATCGGATGGCCATTGTTGTCATCCAAAGCTTACCACTGCAGCTGGCCGCAACTTAGTTGCAAACCCATTGGTCACTTTCCTGTTCCAGCTGGTGTTTATCTGGAAAGCTTAGCTTCCTTCAAATCAAGAGCAATAGAGCCCAAAACCGACTCTCAGAAATAATCCAAAGGAGCATGTTCTGTCCAAAATATCGCTGATATCATCCACCACATGACAAGGTGACTTGCCATGTGGTCTAATCCCACTTGGGCTAATGGCCAATTTTGGCTAACTCCAATTGGTCTAATACCATTTAGTTTAATAACCATTTAGCCTAAAACCATTTAGTCTTAATAGCCATGTAGTCCTCCTCTTCATCGGGTCGAATCTCCTATCGTCTAATATCCTACGTCTATAACCGATTTGGTCTAATGCCACTTGGTCTAATACCCATCGTCTATATTTAGTTTGGTCTAATACCATTTGGTCTAATACCCAATTGGTCTAATATTCATTTGGTCTAAAACATCTGGTCTAATATCCACTGGTCTAATACTCTTTGGTCTAACTACCATTTGGTCTAATACCCCTTTTGGTCTAAATCCATTTTGGTTCTAATATGCATTTTTGGGTCTAATGCCAATCTGGTCCAAATGGGGTATTAGACCAAATAGATATTGAACAGGTGGACATTAGCCCAAATGGATATTAGACCAAATGGATATTAGACAAGATGGATATTAGACCAAATGTATATTAGACCAGCATTGATATTATACCAAATGGATATTAGACAATTGGGTATAGACAAATGGATATTGACAAAAGAATATTAGACAAGAGCTATTAGACCAAATGGGATTTAGACCAATGGTGTTTGTGGTTATTAGACCAAATGGGGTAGTAGACGAAATGGGCATTAGAATAGATGGGCATTAGACCAAATGGCTTGATCATTTCTGGTTGTTTAGATAAATTGGAATGTTAGACTTAATGGTGGTTAGATAAATTGGTATTATACAATTTGGGTTTAGACCAATTGAGTTGACCAAATTGTTATTAGACCAAATGGGATTGACCAAAATGGCAATAAACCCATGACAACTGCGAGCAGCCTTAGTCTTAGGCTGGTGAGCATGGCTGAAAATCGGCGCGGGATTCAGTCTCCTCTCAGTGTCTCTTTCAACACAAATCTAACCTTTACTTCCTAATCCCTCAAGCGTAGAAAATCTCTCAAAATCATCTGCCAGGCGATTCGACTTAGTCTTAGCCTTGGCTTTTTCGTTCGTCGTCGCCTTGTTTTGTTTGGACGATGAAGTCGACGCATTAATGTGCCGAATTTGCACTCCCGAATGTTGCTTCGTGTCGCAGTCGTAGTGGCAGTTTTACTTTCTCTTTGGGCTAATCGTCTTAACCTGAATGTTGCTTATCCATGTGTAGGACCAACAAACAGCGGAGAAATGGATACATGTTCAAGTTTATCCGTATAATATGCTTGAAAATAACTTTTTCGTTCACGTATCTCCCAAAGGATCGAAACGTGTTGACCGACCACGCACTCCGAACGACTGACGCACGCGACAGCTGATCCGAGTTCTCACTAATCTCATCGCGAGATTCGAATAAAATAGGCCTACAAGTGGTTCCTATCATCCTTCCGGATCCATCCTATGTTCTCTCTTAAATAATAAAAATGTCGACATTATATCGCGCATTTCACATGTAATCTTTACAATTTGTTTCCAAACCACTAGAATATGTAGCTGGCCGGTCAAATGCCCTAGGCATGCTCGTGCTTTTGGATGGCATGCTCCGGCATGTCTCGTGCTTTTGGGTGGGCACTCAATGGACAATATTCTTAACAACTCTGATGTTAACATGGGGTGGAGAGTCGGCAAACAATGCAAGTGGGAAATCGAACAACTGACGACCTTTGAGACCCGATTCGGTGGTGTATCCACTGGCATCTACATGCTTACAAACTAGAATTTCCGCGGTTTCTCGGCTTCGCGCGCTATCGCTATATACAAGGAAGCGGTGGCCCTCCAAGAGCCCTGTGCACCTATGACACCAGTTTGGTTCCAAATGAACTTTTTTAACATTTTTAGCCTATTTTCAACGTTGGCCTCACATTGACCTTGGCAGATGACTTTGACCTCATCAACATTCGTGGGATCTCATGGC
>JAMKCH010064131.1:0-48701 GCA_023653785.1 Ophioderma brevispina
TTTTCGCTATTTTCAAGTGATTGCACATAATGTTGCTCTTTGTCAGTTTACTAATAGACAAAATGGATATACTTGGGCAGTTTCAGTTTATGTCACATTCTAATGTTTTATAGAAAGAAAAACTGGTTCATGGTAGCTGAAATGCGAAGCTAAGACAGATGCTTGATATTCTGCAGGCAATGGCTTCATGTAAATATGATCTAGGAGAGTTCTTTAGCATTGGTAGCATTAGCTATCAATTGGTGATATTTTGCAGGCCATCAATTGGTGTTTTTTGCAGCAGATCATGATTGAAATCTCCAAGAATTACTACGTAATCAACATCTAGTGCTTCAATCTGGGTACACATATTCTTCAGCAGATTAGAAAGAACACTGATACTAGTATTGATAGGCTTGTTCACTGCCATGATTACCATAGATGGGTTATCATTGGTTCTTATAGCAAGAATGTCACATTCATCTTCTTCAAGTGGTAGTGTAGTATAGTGAACACTTTCATGTACATACATTGCAATGCCTCTGCCTCGAGCTACTTCAGCTGGTTTTGCTTGTGCTTTTCTCATTTCAAAGTCACTTTTGATATCATCATAGTGTTTTGCAAGACTTTGCACATTCTGGTGGATAATGATAAAGTTATGTTGATGATTTGTGTGCAGGACTTGGTTAGCTACTGTCAGGTCACATGGTACCATATTTGATAAGTGTTTTGCAACTGCATCATCACAATAGATTCTCTTAGGATCATAGTTTAATAGATATAGACCAGTGAGGTGTGTGACACAGCTAATTGCTACATATGCCATACATGCTCTTGTTCCTTTGAGTGAGATTATTGCTTGCGCTGTGTTTGACCTTGAACTTATGCATTGTTACAGCCCAGGCTAGCTTTGGTGGATACTGTTATTGTGTTCTAGTTTGATGGCCAGATTTGTCTTGAATTTCAATGCTTTCTTGATGTGGTTTTATAACGACACAATTAGCATACTCATTTGGTAGCGGACTTTTTTGTCTTGAATTTGCACCAGATTTTGTGTTATCAAACTTGACATAGATGGCAGAGGGTTGATTGTTTGCATCATTAGGTAATATAGCTTGTACTGTGCCAGTTACTCCATTGCAAAGACCATCTGATGCATCAAGATTTGTGGTAAGCATAACTCTAGCTCCAACTGCTAAACACAATTCAGATTGTAGGACAGTTTTTCCAATCTGTTCAGACTTGTTTGGAACTTTTCTACTTTGACTTTGTCCAGCTTTCATATCAAGAGCATGAATTGTGATAGTTTTACTTGGTAGAGATTGTAGCATTGCTTGGTTATGACTGTCTACATCTTTATTGAATGCAAATCAGGGGCGGATCAGGATTCTCAATAGAGGGGGGGCGCCTGTCACTACTCGCTTTTAAAATTTTCCGGCTCGCTTCGCTCGCAGGGTAGACCCAATTTGTTTTCACTCGCTTCGAAATTCTGAAGAGCTGGGGGGGGGGCTTGCAAATATTAACACAAAAAATTTATATATTTTTTTCAACCAGAGCACCAAACAACACAACACGGAAGAGTACCCCCCTGCTTCTTCAGAATTTCAAACCGACTGAAACAAATTGTGCTACCCGGCGAGTGCAGCGAGCCGGAAAATTTTACAAATTGTGTCGGCAGGGGCGCCCACAAAAGGTCATTTTCCTAGATATACAGGGCGCCGGCGCCCTGAGCGGCAAAAGGCATTTTTCTACATCTACAGGGCGCCCGGCGCCCTTGGTTGCAAAAAATAGGGGGGGCGGGGGCGCTCGCCGGGTGCGCCCCCCTAAATCCGCCTATGCAAATATATGAAGTGCTTCTTTTGGTGGTGTCAAATCTGTTCCAGAACCAACAGTACGTGAATTCAGCTTTTCATCATCTGTCTGATCAATAGTATCATTTCGTTTTCGTACACGTAAGCGATTAAGCCGCTGAGCAATTCAAGATCATCCTGTTGGCGCATGATTTGAGTGAGTTCACAAATTGTCAGTCCATAGATCATTCAATGGATTGTCATCTGGTACACAAAGTGGAATACTTGGATTGATAGGTGGGATCTGATAGAAATCTCCAACTGCTAGTACACACACACTTCCAAACAATGCATGATCTGAGGCTCGTTTGATTTGTTGTAGTCTACCGTGAATGTATTGCAATTGCTTCTTGCTCTACCATTAAGATCTCGTCTATTATCAGTAATTGCAGGTGTCGAAACTTTGTACGCATGGTATTGAGTGATTCTTCTCCAAGCGGTTTGTAATTTCGAGGTGATTTGATACTGATATTCAAAGCAGAACAAATAGTTTCTCCTTCAATATTGAAAGCTGCTGTGCCAGTGTGTGCAACAACTAGTACTGTTCTGTCATCTTCAGATTCATGGAATGTTCCAAAGATCTTTTCTGCGTGGTATCTAATGCATCGTGTTACATGACTTTTGCCAGTTCCTGCACCGCCAGTAAGAAATATTCTTAAAGGTTCTAGGGTTTTTCCATTAACTTTCTTCATACACCATTGGTGAACATATTTGAAAAGTTGCAGCTGTTTGTCATTGAGAGCTCTGATCATTGAGACAACTTGATCATCTGAGGGAACTGATCGGATTTTTTCAACTGGTGATCGATATGAATTGCCATCATGCTCTTTGGATGCGTTTGGTTGCAGTTCAGGAATTCATTAAAATCATAACTGAACTTAAGCAAATCAACTGTCCATCAACACATGATGAGTGGGAACACACGGGGGAAGCCGCGTTGAGGTTTCCCTGGCCTGGCTAACAATTTTGTATGCAATGTATGTGCATATGACTATGTCTTCACATGTTCATCTTGTGCATTTCTTGCTGACACTTATATGGGCGACTGAATACTAATCTATGAAGCATATTCAAATGTCAACCTAATATAACATTTCCATCCTAACAAAAAACACACAAGCATCATAATGTCAGATGCAACTTTTTAGAGTGCAACTTATTCCAGATATTTATCGAGGTATATGATGAACAAATATCGGTTATAGGTCATATATACCCCTCTTTGATGATCGTACAGGCAACAATTTTTTTTAAATTTTTGGGCTTTGGGTTATGGAACTCTTTCCCAAATATCCCGTCAATTAACTGCAGCACAGACCTATAAATTATGTTTAATAATTTTATATTTGTTTAACTTATTTATTGAAATGCATAATATCTACTATTTCCAGGAAAGAACATATGATGGGATAATAATATAATGCTACTATTTTAAAAATAATTAAATATGTGATGGGTATTATAACCGAACAAGGAACTATACGCGTGCAAGTATGTGTATAGATTTTGAGAAGCCAAGATGCATACCTGGACACACTCTCTGCTGTGTTGCCTCATGTTTGACAAAAGCACCGTGTCCCCCCGCATGTAAGGCACTGGCCCGTCTGGTTCTGTTCCTGGACTGGTCTGGCAGCTTAATAGCTCGCTGGATGGGTCTGATGTATACGTGCCTTGTAGTTATTTCCTTCAATTCCTCGGCTGGGCATGTCCCTGGGCAATATACTTGAAGTCTTTTATTGACTGGGGCTCACTGTTTTGCATTATTTCGAATCTGCCAGTTGAGCCAAGTGCTGGAATCTCCCTAGAAATGAATAATTTTTTAGTTATTACTGGTCTGCTTACTGTTATGAAGTTGGAAATAAACACCCAAGCACTTACCCAATCTTTATAGAACAAGGGTAGGTGGGCCTCACATTCCCTGGTAAGACAAATTGTTTAAATCAAAACACACTTAACCGTAAAGCACATCCATTTCTGCGTTGTCGTCCATGTCAGTGTGGAACTGGAGGATTTTTTTCCCCAATTCCATTTACGTTTAACACGTGTTTTCTTCGGTAATCTGGAATTCTTTCCTCGTCAATTCTGCCCTGATCACAATGGCCTTGGTGAAGGACTTCCCTGGTAGGCAGAAAAGGTTAGATTCATTTGTTAGACTGGACTTTTCTTCAAGATCATCAAGACGTTGCTGTTCTGCTTGTGGTGCCAATGCGGCCCATGCATCTTCAAGATTTTCATTTGAATTTTGCATTTCATTCCATGCAGCATCTATTTTGTCATTGACGTGTTCATACTGTTTCATGTTTCAGTAACAATCTCTTTCACTGATTTGATGCCTGTTAGTGTTCTGACTAAACCATCATGGTAGTATGATGCATAACTTTCAAAACCATTTTGGCTTGAGCTCAATGTCACGATGTGGCAGTACATGCGTATGATGTTCATGTAGTACTTTTCTGGATCTTTTTCAAGCTTTATCTTTGGATAGCGGATTATGGTAGGTTTGCCTGTACGTTCTGTAGCAGTACCAAGATCTCTACCAATATATTTAAGATTGTACTTTCTGCTTGTATTTGCAGTTTCTTCATTATCATAATCATCATGGCCAGTTCTGTCTGTTTTGGATGATGAAAAGCGGAATTTGGATGCAAATGTTGCTAGGCACATCTCATTGAATTTTGGCATATTTGGTCTACCTTAGGCTTATCAGCATAACGTCACCTGACTTGTTCTGTGCGATCTGTTTGGCAACACTGAGAGTGGTAGTGAAATTCTCTGACCATCTGGATCTGTTTGTACAAACACAACATCTCTTGAACAGTCCCTTTCAAGTGCAACTACTACTCTGTATATACTTTGCATAACACTTTATTCTCTGTGTAATCACTTCCAACTTTTCGGAGTCTGTAATAGCATCACTATTGTCTTCTCTTGCTTCTTTCTGTGCATTTGTAAGTAAATCACCCCTCTGACTTCATCTTTGCTTATGTGTGGACAAATTATATTTGACACAGCTGTAAGCATCAAGGACTATCTGAATATCCATATTGACATTCCAAGCACGTATTGAGGTGAGGATTGTAGTTATTGATCAGTACATCAGCAAAACTAGCCCAGTTTCATTCCCCCTAAGCTTCTAATAGCAGGATGAATGTCAAGAAGCATAAGTCAATTATGTGAATCTACACCAAATCTGTGTTGAAGCCATTTGTATGCCCTCCTCATTGGCATGCAAAACTAGCCCAGTTTCATTCCCCTAGGCTTCTTGGAACAGGATGAGTGTCAATAAGGATAAGTCAATTATGTGAATCTACTCCCAAATTTGCATTGAAGCCATTTGTACGTCAATCTCCTGTATTGTTGGCATGCATAACTAGCCCAGTTTCATTCCCCCTAAGCTTCTTGGAACAGGTTGTGTCAATAAGGATAATGTGTCATTGCACAGCATCAGTTGAGTGTAATGGTGGACAATAACAACAAGAAGTGTACTGTATAGTTTCAGTTTCAGTTTATTTTATTGACATATCACCACACAAATAGGTACAGTCAATTACAAAGCACACAAATAATATATGTAATTACAAAGCACACAAAAGAATACCTGTAATAAACATTAGAAAACAATCTAATACAACAATGGCTAGATATGAACTATAAACTAGATATCAAAACTTTGACGTTTATCAAAAGCATTATTAATAAAACGCAGTACTGGAATTATGCAATCATACTCTTGAACAGACATTAGAAATTTGAACTTGTCACTGTCAGAGAGTTATGCAAATCAAGAGTAAGTGAAATCTGCTAGATCAATAAAATCTTTACACTAAAATCTGATAGTATAGTAATCTTAGCATAAAAAGGTGTTTCATCCTCAATTTCATTTAGTCACATAAATTACAAATCCTGTTTTCCAAAGGCATCTTTAAATATCACCCTTTTCAATCATTAAATGATGAACACTTATTTCAGTCTCACTAAATTAGCGTCAAAGATTACGAAACACATCAGAAGATAATGGCTCAACTCTAAACTTTCCTGAAAAGACAGTATTTACGTAGACTTAGATTTGGAACATTGTTAACATGATAAGATCCAAAACTGTCTTTTCAAGTAGATTAAATAAAAATCAGAATGAAACAGTGGCATTCAAAATATTTGGGCTGTCCCCAAATATTTGATAGTCTCAATTAAGTGTAGAATACTTTTAATTACCCGATGACCAAGAAAAAATACCAGTATCGCATAGTCTCCTGTATCGAGCCAAGCATGAATTAAAAGTGAATACATCCATTAAAGGCATGCCTGTTTCAGAGACCACCAAGTATTTTAATTGATCAAACCAGCATGGTAATAAAAGAGGTAATACCCAATTCAGCCCTAAAGCAGCATTCGGAGGTTTCTTATGAATACCTAAAACTAGTTACAGAATTTAATAATGTAAAAGCCTCACCAGGTAGTTTATCACACAAGGAGAGCAAAATTTAGTCATTGAGATTTTTCAGTAAAAAATATGGTGCTAAACTTCACAACCATAACACAAAATGGGGTGAATTAGCGAATTAAACAACTTCCTGGTACAAAACTAAGGGAAGAGATATATAAATATCACGGATTTTGAAGTAAGTTTGGAAGGCTTCCTTTAGTCTCTCCATAGCTTTAGAAAATTTGGGGGGAACCTGAAGGAACAAAAATTATTCCTAAATAGCAGTATCACTAGCAAGTTGTAACTAAGGAGTGCATATTTGAATTGAAGTTTTCAGAACAAGAACACTCTTATAAAAGATCATGATATTTGACTTATAATATGGAACCAATAATTTCCATTTCATACACATAATCATATTAAGTTTATCAAGAGCACACTGTAAGCCTTTGATCTTGATAGAAGTATCAAATAATCAGCATACATTAAACAACTAAATAAGTGTTATTTAAACTTAACAGGATAGCATGAAGAATCAAAAATAGTAGGTAAATCACTTAAAAAAATATTGAAAAACATTGACCTTAAAACACAACCCGTTTTACACCAACAGTTGTTCAAAAGAGCAGTTAACATTAGTATCATAGTTACTGCAAAAAGGACAGAGTTATAAATATCATGGATAGTAGCTAAAATTTCCCACCAATACCAATTCGAGTTAATTTATATATGAGTGCATTACGCCAAACTGTATCAAAAGCAGCCGAAAAACTCAATGAAGCATACAAATAGATACGATTTACTAGCTCTGTTAATGTACCGGTCAAAAGTGATTTTAAAGTCAAACACATGCTCACTTGTACGGGAACCTTTCTTGAAACCAAATTTGTAGATGGATACTTGAATGTAAAGTTACAAAGGAATTAAGACCGATTATGCACAAGACTTAACAAAATAATTTAATAAATTGTGGATACAGCAATACCCCTATAGTTTTTTGGGACAGCTTTATCCCCTTTCTTATGAATTGGTGTGAGGGAACTAAGTCGCCATGTATTAGGAAAGGTACCCGATTGAAGAATAGTATTAAATAACCGAACCAGCGAGGGAGCCAACAATGAAATCCCACTGTGCTCATTTCCGTTTTAAACACCATCAATACCAGCAGACTTACCACGCTCAAGTGACTGGCTGCTTCTACGACTTCAGCAACAGTTATGTCAAAATCGAGTGTTTTTACAATGTTATCGTCAAAAATTATAAAAAAGTTATTAATATGATCTTCAAATTCTTTATCTTGAGAGGATATGGCCGATTCATTAAGTTAAGAAAATGTGTCCACCATTTCCTTGGTTGAAATAGGATTGCTAGCTTTAGACTTGCTAATACACAACAAATCATCATAAATTTCCAAAAGTTGAGGATCACTGTTTTGAAGATTATCTAACTTCTGAAAAATACTCTGACGAAACTCTAATTTCTTACGACTCAATAATTCTGTTATAATTTTTACGTAACTTGCGATAAGCATGAACTAGAGCACATGTCATACGGATGTTTTTTTCCACCAACAACGAGCAAGTGATTTAACTGGCGGTGGTACATTGTTTGCAATCTTTATCATACATTTCTTAGAGGACTTTTACTGAGTACCTTTACGAGTACGAGTAGATATAAGTCCCCCAGCAGTGTTTCAGATTTACCACAGTACTTATAAAAACTATCCAGGACAGGACATCCACAGGTGGATGTCTGAAGAAACCGAATGGGTAAATTATCAACATAAGATTTAACACTATCTTGGGTCAAAGCCCATTCATAAGCAGATGTGAGGTGACCAGGTATATTGAGTTGGTAGATCATGTAACTGCATTTAATCCTCAGTGAAATATTAAGGGTCACTATAATTACACCAGCCGTCATATAATACAGAAATAAGACAATGAATTGAGAATGGTACCAAGTCATGAACAGTGAAATAATCAATATTTGAAAAAAGGTAATTCAGCACACAAACATATAATCAAGTAGGCTGGGATTACCCCTATGATTAAAACAAGTATAGTTTCCATTTAAATCACTCTAATTAGACCATTGAGATACGAAGCCCGCTCTCTTTACAACAGATCTTAAAAGTTGTTACCAGGCATATCCACATGATGAGTATCCACAATTCTTCCTAACAAAGGAGTATCAAACACATAAGTAGAGTGAACATTCAAATATTTACATGTATCATTTAAGACATAGTCAGGCTCTAAGAAGTTCTAGATTAAAATCGCCCATTAACAAAACACTACCCAGAGATGGACAAACTTGGCAATTGTCTGTATCATAAGAGAAAAAATATAATAACGACGTTTGCATATGCTGACGTGTGGGGACTAAATATAAACAAAGCAAACATAAATATTCCATTAGGGAGCCCAAAAAACTGTTTGCTTAACTAAACCACATAAATTCCGAATTAGAAATAGGGAGAAATTTGACACCCTTCATTAGATTTAAACGAAAGGCCAACGCTAAGCCCCCAAAAGCATGAGGTGACTTATTAGAGCGGGGTTCTCCGATCTGAAACAATATGACACCCTCAAGATGTAAATTATCGAGGCGTCACAATGTGTCTCACAAGACAACCCAAAATATCAGCTTACGAAGAATGTTTTGAATTGGATCTAAATTGAGCTTGGAAGTGCGAATGTTACCAATGGAGAAACAAATACCATAATATTCCCAAGCTGCAATCCTAAGGCCAGTAGCTATTTGAATAAGCATTTAAACAAAAAAGTTTTAAATATCAATTTGCCAGCTAACCAGGACGGACTACGCAAGTTTAGCACAACTCTGTCTTACAACGCATGTTGGCTTGACAGAAGTTTAGTACCTTCTTCCGAAGTGTAGACCTCCTTCTGAAAAGATTCTCCCTGGAAGTAAATGGCGTGAAAAATTTCCATGGTCGCAGAAGTGTAAATCAATGTTGCTCACCGAAATAGGCCCACGCAAGAGGGCATTCGTAACCATCAGTCATTGTTTGCGCAAAGGTATTATCGCGGACGTGGGCAACCGAGTGAGATGATAAAGTGGGTTTTTGGAGATTAACAGCATAGTAATAACACTTGAGTGATAATAACCTGCGATGGCATGTGGGTTGGCCTCTGCTGAATATTAAGACATCAGACATGAAAATAACCAATCAGGAAGGACTACCGCGCACCTCAAGAAAAAGGATTCTACTTCAAAAATATTATCAGCCATAATCTTGCTAAAATGATGCTTGAGGGATCAATCGCGTTGAGTCAATATAATATATACTGGCTGTATCCAATGAAGGACGGATGGGAACAAGATGGACGAACTTCCATCATACGTGAAGATGGTCGAGACGGGACAGGACGGGTCGAATATTTGGTAATGGTGTAGGGAGCCTGAGGAGGATGTGACGCAGGCAGTTACAGTAGGTAATTGCGGCGATGATGAGGGATTGGAGGAGCTCGAACAGCATCCGCGTATGAAGGTAATGGCTGAGTTGTGGGGGAACAGATGTGAACTCCACAGGCGGTGTGCTAGACGGTGCTGAGATCTAGATCTTGGACTCCTGGAAGGACTGATCAAGCTTAGTAGTGGTTTGGCAACGAATGCTTGAAGTTCGTGTTGATGGAGGATGATCGAGTGCGAGTAACAGGTATAAAGTCTGATGTATCGATGGAGGTTTGGGGCGCGTGGCCTCATAAGATCATCGCGGGCACGTGATAAGGTCAGCCGAGTGACGAACTCTGCTTATCCTTGTCAAGTATTAGGGATTGGAGTGAGTGTTGTTTTTCAGTCAGGACCATATCCTTCTGCAAGGAGGCTTTACATCTTGCTGAAGAGTGCCCTTACAGTAGACCAAATCGTGGATGCTCTTTGAATCTGGCATCCATATCCATTCGCAGCTGATGTATTTTAGCTGCATCTGAATGTTAGGAAGGGCGACGTGCTATGCATAGAGTTATTATTCCCTGAATAAGACGATCATTATCTTAGTAAGATATAACAATATCTTCTTAGAGACTGCTAACTTCCCTCACAGTTTCTTCACGACCTCACTAGTCTATCAACTCTTGACCGTTCTAAGTTTGATCGCTGTGAAACAAGGAGTGTGATTGATTGTGCCATCTGTGTGATTGGCCATGGGTATGGAAACGGAGTTGGCTATAGTCTGTATTGATTATGACTTGTGTAATCTTAAATGGGAGGTAACATCATGATCTATTTTAACACACTGGAAACATGTAAATTCACTGTCAGTATGAAGAAGGAACGGAAAGATGGTATGAAGGCAGATTCTGTACCATTACAAAAGCAACCAGCTCCACAATTTCTACATTCAACATATAAACATTGTCAAATTGTCACATACACGCAGAAAATAAGTTACTATCCAAGATAGAGCTATCGTCAGGAGAATGTTGGATTGAGATCCTTCATTAGGAAAGTCAATATCAGAAATGTGTCCACTGTTCATTATCTACATAGCATAAGGTAGAATCAATCAGAATTTTGTAGGTTCCTATCCATATCATATTAGCATGATCAGAGTCTATGTTTGGAGAACGGGATTAGCATTAAATTATCTGTGGTAGGTCTATCATTAGCATTCACATTAACATAAGTACAATATATTGATAAGACATTTACAATAATATGCAGTGGCAATTCCATGTGCTCATTATCACTTGCATTATCACTAGGTTATAAGTGTCACTAGTCCATAGGTGTGAAGAAAATTCGGTGGCTTGTCTAGTGTTTTCAAGATTTGTGGGCATGCTTTGGGATAGCGTTGGGTACTTTTATGAGCTTCAGCCCATGTTGTGAAGATCCCAGTTTGTCGACCTACCGGCCACTGCATAGTTTTTTTTTTTTTTGTCTTTTGTCAGGACCAAACAGGGCTGACTATTTATTAATAACAATAACTAGCAAAACTGACACACACAATACTCGAAAAAAAAAAAAGCATGCTACAATGGCAGAAAAAAAAATCATTTACAATTCCAAACATTGCATCATAGATTTTAGGCAGTACTCTAACAAAAGGTTACCGAACTGAAAGGACGAGCAGTCAAGGAGTGCTCCAATCATACACTGTCTTCATTCACATCGCCAAGACCCCAATTCATCCACAAAGATGAAGCCAATACGGCGTATTCCACGACCAATGTACCCAAAACAACCCAACTAGAAAAAAAAAAAAAACCCATCAGCTTAAGCCAATGGGACATTAATACCTCACGCTAAGCCGAAACAAATACAGTGTAGGAAAACATTAAGGACCATGTTTCCCTAGTTGCCGGTCCGTTCAATTCCAGACAACCATTCATTACTCACAGGCTTTACATCTAGGAGTGGATTAGAGCTAAGCAGTTAACACCCACATATACATACACCCCAAAAAAATACATCGTCCTTGAATTGCATGTGTCGCCTTTGTCGCAGTTTGTAATACATAGTCTTCTTGACCTTCGACCTCAGCACGTGACCGTTGACCTCGTTAACAAATATGGGCCCCAACATTGCCCCTATGATTCGAGCCTGGCTCCAACCGAACTTTCAACTTTCAATTTAGGTCATAGTACAGGTCCATTTGCCTTGGCTTGGTATGTGACCCCCCGCCTTATTCACAAATAAAGGACCCCATTTTGCACCTATAATTTAAACGCCTAGCCTCCAATTGAACTCCAACTCTCCATCTAGTCCAATCCCCATCTTCCATCCCATCCACCCTACAACTCAACCTCACATAACCTTTGACCTTGGGGGACGTGACCCTTGACCTCATTAACATATAGGCATCCAATACTGCACCTGTGGTTCAAGCTTGGTTCCACTTGAACTTCAACCCCTTCATTAGGTCAACCTTACATTTCAACCTATCTTCCAACCCACCTCACATTACCTTTGCCGTTAGTAATGTTAACCTTTGACCTAATATGCATAGTACTGTACTCGTCGCTTTCGTTCCAGACGTGTCTTGTAGGATATTGAAATCACATGCAGATCAACAATGATCCTGGCTTAAGGCACAATAACATATAGGCACAATAACATATACAGGAATGTAGCTTTCTTCATTACTGTGCCTACTAGCAATCACATCACTGTGTTCCACTGTGTAACACTGTGTATAGCTGGCAGGGTATCATATTCAAGGTCTTGGATCCTACACACCAAAGTTCTGCAAGTTGTATGAAGTGGTCAAGGTCTCCAATTCCACACACAGGAGTCCCACACACTGGAGTATGTGAGCCAAATCCACATATAAAAATCGCTTAATAGATCAACATAGAGCCCAAGTTAGACAAAAAAATATACTCAAAAGATCCTGGCATTAGGCACAATATCACCGTATAAAATTCAAACAAGAAGAAGATGACAACCATTCAAACTTTGAAGAAACTGGAGAGAGCTTGGGTGCATGCACCCACCATGCACACCCCTTGCAGCAGTATTGTACTGAAAGTTTTCCTTGAATATCTTTTCCAAGGATTGATGAATAGAGCCTTGAGATTTTACATTAAATTCTATTCCAATTTCTACTGAAAAAAATCTTTGAAAACCACCTACATTGTACAGGACATGTAAACGTTAGGAAAACTGAGAAAGAGACGAATTAGATAATTCTAAAAAATCGTCGCGGGTAGTCGGGGCCTACGCGAGTTCATCAAATCCCACCCAAAATATGCCCAACGTCCGTCTGATATCTACACTGTAAGAAATGAATTCATACATGTACTTCCGAGTACCTGTTTCAAAGAACAAAGAAATTAATGAACAAAGACTTGAAAATTACAATAGTAGTCTGGAAATTGAAACTTCTTTGTATGCAATAACAAAAAAACATGAAACGGCCCATTTACAATAAGAATGAGATCTTCAGCTACATTGTAAACTTGCGTATCATGATTGTTTCGTAGCCAAGCTCACGTTGATCAGAATGAAATGCCTGGAATTTGATAGTTCCAAAGAAAAAATTCTCCAGAATTATAAAGTGGAGTAACTCGAAAATAAAACAGCATCAATTGGCAAATAGCTTTGACCTACCCATCATTATATTTGCCTAATTATAACGGTAGTATGTTTGCGCATTCCATTTAGAATTAAATGCCGCAATTAAGCCAGATGCAAGATGTTTTCTATGTCCATGTATCTTGACTAGATGAATTACCCGCTCCATCTCACCTTGTGATATGTGATGCCATTTCAACGCTTCTTTTCCCCAAAAGGGCAGAGGCATCGTATACGTTCTCTTTGACAAAGTCATCTGTAAGCCATGATAATGGGGGTCATTCTCTTCAAGCTCACTGTCACAATGGATCATATGAATCTGTATCTGGTTTGGTATTGGCTGTACATGTACCGTGTTGCTGTATGACAAACTGTCATTGCCGGCGGGCTGGGTCTACGGCTGCTTCTGAGAAGTAGGTGCAAGTTCAGGTACATTTATTTCCATTTGTCG
The DNA here is from genome assembly GCA_023653785.1 of Ophioderma brevispina. Lineage (NCBI taxonomy): Eukaryota > Metazoa > Echinodermata > Ophiuroidea > Amphilepidida > Ophiodermatidae > Ophioderma > Ophioderma brevispina. The sequence continues at coordinate 13,745 of JAMKCH010064131.1, forward strand.
TTGTTTCATTGGGGCTGCATCTGCCTGTACTAACAATGCGACAGCCAGGTCTGATTGGTAACTATATCTTGTGAGACCACTTGTTCTTGCTGGGGGGGGAGCGCAGTTGCTTCTACATTACACTTCTCCCATTCATTTCTGATGAGGGACTAATTGTTTGTTTACGAGAGAGATGTCTAGACATGTGTTTTAATTCCCATCTACAGTACACTCATGATGAAAGATGTGCCTGGTGATCGAGCTTGATTTTGTCATGTGGTCGCTTGTCTGGTTGGGGGGGGGGGAGGGGCGTTACTGAGGGTCAACTGATATTTGAATAAGACCAACTCCGATTGGTGGTTGATGACTTTTTCGGCAGGCAGGCTGGTTGGTGGGGGTGAGAGTGCATGCTGACTGGGGAAGGGCATGTTGTGATGTTTCCACTATGATCTGTCCAGTCCATACCATGTTGATCATCTGGTTTCCAGACAGATACTCTTTTAACTATGCCTCCAAAAACTGACATTAATATCCCCCCCCCCCCCCCCTTTTTTTTTTTTTTTTTTTTTTTTTTTTTTTTTGGTGTTTTCAGATTACTACCAGGGCACCTCTTGTGCCACCATAGTGGATGGAAGTTTGATCATTACCTTAGGCGTGCAACGACTAAGGGTCGTATTCCAGTCATTTCTTCTGATTCTTCTTCTTTCCCAATGAACTCCTTAAAGTTACCACTAGTGCACAAACGTAAATCCCATATCCAACCAAAGTAGAAGAACCACTGACCTAAGCTTCATATAGCGTGTATCCGATGGGGTCAAAGTCACGTAACGGAAGTAGCCGCCATTTTGTAAAAAGTTCTCTAAAAGCCTACTTGTCCTACAGACAACAAGATCAGAAAAGTCCGTTCACAAGAATCCTTGGACCATCCTTAATATAGGGTGTCCGCATGATAAAAGATGCGGAGGTCACTAAACATTCAAAATGGCGGCCATATCTAATTCATATGCAAAAATGCTATATCTCAAAAAACGATAAGACTTGGATGGGTAATGTCTGTGCAAAAAGTTGAGGATAGTGTTGAGACGAATCAATATGACAGAAGATAATGTGACTAGAATTTACTGTGGTGTGTGTTTTAATAAAGGTTTTGATGTTTTTTTTAATCTTAATTAACACGATCGACACAATTGTGTTGATTGTCGTAAACTTAATACTCACTCACTCTTGCAAAAGACGGGCTGGGTCTACGCCTGCGTCTGATAAGGTAGGTTCAGGTGCAGGTACAGTATTTCCATTTGTCCATGTTTCATTGGGGCTACCTCAGCCTGTACTAACAATGCGACAGGCCCTGGTTGGTTAATATGTTCTTGTGAGACCATCTTTGCTCTGCTGGGGGGGGCTGCAGTTGCTTCTACATACACATTCTCCCGCTTCTTTCTGATGAGGACTAATTGTTTGTTTATGGAAGAGATTCTACACTCGTGCTGTAATTTACTAACGTGCGTGTCCACCAGTTGAAATAATACCAACCAGAAAACATGCAAGCGACACAGCACTGTGATTATTTAAACAAAACAAACTTCCCCTTTTGATGCGTGTTTGGACGATACAATCACTAGGTGGATATTGTTACATTGCTTAACACTCGTAATACAAACGTACATGTGGCATGTAGTTCAACCATAAGAGTATTATGACAAATTTCATGAGCACATGATTTACAAAAAAACGGAAACACGATTAGAAATGCTTTCAAAAATCGGTCCTTTATAACAATTATTAGTGGCAAATGTGAAAACTTCCAAAACTTCTCACAGACTACAGCCTTTATTACAAAATGATATTGCAAAATCTTCCTACAGATTTCTATTTAACCTCATGATTTGTCCTTTTACTGGCTAACATTGAAAATAATGACTTCATTATCAAGAAAATTACGATTAATGGATTCTCTGTTCAACCTCACTACTTGAACCCGCATGCTTCTACTAGCATATATACAAGCAATTTGTGTTTTATGATGCAACATTCCTCTTGGCGCAGGCGGTATAAAAGCCATAGACAATTGATTTTACTTTTGGATAGTCTTGTTTATTGTCAGTTCGAGTCCGACTGTGGCTCACCACCTTTCTTTCTAATTTTACATTTAAATTATTCATAACAATAACAAATTCAATTATTTTTGAAGTATTTCGTAAAATATCTAAAGTATTTGCTACCTTGGAGGAAAATAAGACCGAATTATTAAAATTATCCGGTGATTTTCACCAATTAGAACCAATAATATTGCTCAGTCAGAAACCATAGCAGTAATAGCACCGGGAAAAAAAAAAAAAAAAAATTCTGCCAACCGTCTATTGTATTAGCAGCCTGCTTAATTTTTTCATACCAGAAGACAACCTATTTAATCAGGAAACGAGCATTAGAATGCTTCTAGACAAAGTGTAAGTGGCCAATAATACAAGCCCACAAATCTACATTGATTGCATTGTCGGAGTTCCTACAAATCAATCTTAAAATACAACATTAAATTTTTCTTTGAAACTTTCCAGTCGAGGATTTCAAGGAATACAATTCGCCCGAATATTCTAAGCTTCCTTCATTGATGGTTTAAGCCACGAAATTATATTACGATTTTATTTTGGGTGTGCTCGGTTCTACTAGTCCGGTCGAGCCTACCATTTTCAACTTATTGAAATGCTTTATATAGTGGGGGTGAGCCAGCCATTGGTCGGGTTACCCTGGGTGGGGGGGGGGGCAAGGAGGATTTTACCAGGGTACCTCCTACTATGACATACCACGGAAATGTAGATGCATATGAAGGGGGAGCTTAAGGGAGGCAGGGGGGTCGCAAAGTGATTATACAGGCGGTCAAAATTCAAAAGTGGTCCAATGTTGTTGAATTGCATACACAAAATGTTCGTCTGAACAAAGGATTTTAAAACAAATGTATAGTTTGTGTTTAGTCTGACTTACCATTAAGGAGTTATAAGCTGAAAAACCGTTATTGTAGGTCAAAGGTCAAATTTAGCTTCTCCAGGGCAAATAATAAAAAAAGCTTAAAATTTGTGGAATGGGCTCAATTGTTGTATTGTTATTACAATTAAAATAAGGAATAATTGGACCATCTGACAATGTGAATTTAACAAAGTTTACGCACCTTATTAGTAATACCCCTATATAACCTTATAGGGGCTTGGGGGTTAATGTTGGGTGTAAATTTGTTAAACTATAAATGTATTGTCCAAACTATACCTTATTTTACTTGTGATTCCATTACAAATAATATGAGACAATTTCCACTGAAATTGAGTGAGCTTTTTTAGTATTTGACCCAGGTAGAAGCTTAGATGTGAAACTTTGACCTACAATAAGGGTTTTCAGCTTATAACTAACTCCGTAAGGGTAAGTCAGAGGATAGAACAAAAATATTACATTTTGTAATCCTTGTGATCATACGAACATGTTGGTATGCAATTCAACAAATTGGACCACTTTTGAATTTTGACCCCTGTATAAGTCTTTGCGAGCCCCTATATCACTTAAGCTACCCCGTGAGAGAGGGCCAATAATGCTTTCGTGTACGTCATAATATGAGGTAGCCCTGGTAAATGCCTATTTGCCCCCCCCCCCCAGTGGTACCAATAAGGCTACTCAGATGGTCTGGCTCCTCTCTAATAAGTAAGTTCTCAGTATAGTGCTATCATTACTTTTAGGTGAGATGACCAATTTCATGATATAATGTAAAAATTCAAATACTGAAATATGGGACCTTTTATTGAGTTTTTCATTAAATACAATTGTAAAACCATAACTATCTTCAGTGGCAACGTTCATATTATTCACACCTTCTTTGACATGCCATAATTGAGTGAGTCATGTGTAGGCGTGTTCTGAGGATAATTGGAATAAGGATTTATATACAAATATGTTTTTTGACATAAGTGGTTTTTTCCTGGCTAGATGGGTTGCGTATAGTCCCGTAAGATTGGGACAGGTATATTTCATATAAAATTGAATTCAAAATTTTCCTGCCAATAGGCCAATATGGTATTGTAAAATTGATTGTTTACCAGGTTAGTAAATTTTACCGTATGTCCATACTTATGCAGAAGATGACCACTTTTCAGGGGAAAAATACCACGGGAAAAGCATGGGCCCGATAAGATAATTACGGATAGCAGGCAAGTTCAAAACATAGGTTTGTTTTCTTTTTTACTTGTTTGTGCAAAAACATTTGAAAAGTTATCAGTGAGAGTGCTATACAATCGATCAAAGTGCAAATGAGAAGAAAAAATGGATCTCAAAAATATCTCTCTCTACTCTTTTTAGTGTTGTGAAAGTGAGATGCCCATACTTCAAGCCAGTGAGATATAACCCAACTTAAGATGACATTAATTTTAGTAATTATATCTGAGCAGATTTCCAGAACAAATAATAATTGTCTCCGATGAACTATGTAGGGTGAAGTGCTCAAGTGAGGTGAACTCTGTAAAAAAGAACTAAGCTTTTATATCTCTATAGCCCTTTTTAATGGTGCAGCTTCCTTATCCAATATTGTGTATTGATGCCTACATGCCACATGAAACTGATAAGTCTCATGCCTATTTGAAAAGTGTTTTCATCCTCTTTGATTTGTTTGCTGCCCTGTTCCTAGATCTTTAATATATTTGGCAACTTGCAGGCCAGTCCTTGTTTTGGCTTGGGTTAATCTACTTGATTTCCTTTTTTATTCAGGCCTCCCTTTATGACCAAAAAATAATTCACAAAATTAGAAAAGAAGTACAGTTCAGCTCTATACAACCAAAAACTTAATATTGAATATAGGAGCTGTATTTTTTAGCTGCATTGTCTGCTTTCATGTGTTAAGGGAATGACATATACATGTAATTCTAAATGCAGTATCCGTACTTTTCAGGAAATCCCATATTATTTAAGGGCGACATGGTGAAGGTAAATAATAATCTTGATGTTCTACAATACTTGTTCATAGGTCATTGGAACACCTAATATTGGCAGCTATGAGTGAGATAATAGGCTTGAAAGCTGTAACTTATAAAACTGTTTTTCCACCCTCCCCAACCCCTCCCAAGTCAGTTTGAAAATAATATGGTTTGCGAGATTACTCAAGTTGTGTGCTCATGCAACATTGAAATGAGGGGGGGCGGGAAGGGAACCAAAATTTCACAAAAGTGTTCCAACCAACAATTTTGAACAAGATGGTAGTTTCAGAGCCCATTGTGTGTTTCTCTCAGCATATTTTGATGACTAAAGCTGTTGTAGACAAATCGTTTCCAGTACACAATATGCGCGCACATACGCCACATATGCGCGCACAGTAATATCTTTTCCGTTGTTTATTTTAATGAAAAATCCTTGCTCTTGGTACATTTGCTATCATAAATACAGCACCTCCATGTACATGTTGCTGAGATGATTAAAAAGCAGACAGCTGCAGAAACTTTTTTTTTTCATTTTTGTGAAATTAGACCTTCACTTATTAAACTTAACACATTTCAAGTTTGTGGTTCAACCAATTTGCAATGATCACGATAAGTTTATAGGTCCCTTAAATTAGATGATAGGTCCAAGGTCATCAACACATACTAAATACTGTTTTGCAGAAAAAATATTTTTGGGTTTTAGTTTGACCTTGTTTATTTGAAATATAAAATCAATAGACCTAATCTGGTAAGGGACTTCAAAACAGCAATATTTATATTTTTTTGCCTATTTTGTTATTCAACATTACCGATCTATAGGTCAGATATTGATCCATGGTTATGATCCCATGAGCCTCTAGTTACTGCTGCATTTAAGCTGCCCATAAAATGATTTTCCCATCCAGTGATTGATCTGCCTTTCAAGCACAGGTTTTGAAAGGAATGTTGGGCTGGACCGCAGGATAGGCTTAATCCAATAGCCAGTTCCAGCACAGTAATATTCCTTTTGACACGGGGCTGAAAAAAATATCCAAAAAGACCATTAACATCAGACTTTTTTCCCTTAAATTATCTTTATCCCCTTTATAAGTAACTTAACTTTAAGTTTGTTTGTTTGTAAGTACATGTATAGCTGTAAATTTTAGTGTTCGTTATTTTCTGTTGCTCTGTTTAGTCTCCAGACATCTTGTTTGTTTCTGTTGCTGTGTGTCTCTGTGATTTTCATTGCTATAGCGTCTAGGTTTGATTATTTTGTCATACTCCCACTTCTGTTTCCTCTTATCTCTTTCCTATGCGTGCCGCTTTATTCTGTTAACTTGGCTTAATTTTCAGCTTTTTATTTATTCTCCAAACCACAATCCACCTCTCCTCCTGAACATCTCTTTACCCTCTTCCTTTTTATTTCCTATTTCACTTCCCCTTTTTCACAACGTAACTCGTACTGAATCTCCCTTCACATCTTTCCTTACCCATCCCTCATCACTCCTGGTTTCTTATTTAGCACTCTTCACATTATCTCTCCTTTTCTTATTTTCTCTCTACCTCACCTGATTTCTTGTTCATAGTCCTTCAGTTCTCTCTTATCCCAATTTCCACCGACTCCTTTCTTATTCCATGTCACATTAAACAATACATATCCCCCCCCCATAACGTTCAACCACCAATCATGACGATGACTACCTGCTGCACTGCTCGATTCTTTACTGGACAACTAGACTAAATATCACCAAACTAAACTCCTTGTGTAACAACCCAATACTCACTGACCCCTTATCAATTCAAAATTGTGATCATCCCTACTCACTTAACCACACTGACACACCAAAACAGGATCTCCAATATTTACACCGATGACGGGTTAATACCTTAACATCATCAATTTATTCTCAATAATTCATTTCAAACGGCCGTTAGTCATCACTAACATTATGAAGAAATCACACCTACCTCGGCTTGCTCAATCACACTTTTACCATCATAGCTTTCACTGAAACATGGCTCACAGATGGCAAAAATCTGCACTCACTTCCCCAGTGGTTACACCTAGCCAAGGTCCACTCACAGGTAGAGGAAGGGGTTTGCATGTACATTCAAACTCACATTGCACACCAGGTCATGGGTATCAACCACTTGGATCTCAGATCAGTACTCATTATTTAGTGACTTAAACCATCACATCCAATAACAAACAAAAAAATGTTGTAATCGGTTGGTTTTGTCACCTACAGACTTCTGAATACACGCTTCAGCAATTCAACATAAACTTACGAACCACCTCTAACTAATCTCAGTAAAACTACAAAAGACATCTTCATTGTAGGTGACCTAAAACATTAACTTGGCTCAATTAATAATAATAATAATCAACATTTTTATAAAGCGCATAAGACAGGCGGTTTCAATGCGCTGTACAAACTACAAATTCAAACACAATATTACATGAGATCCAAAAGTTTTAAAACAGATGACTTATATTAATTTTTCAAAAAAAGGAAAAGCCTGATATCAGTCAGGCCGTTCCTCCATTACAACACGCTAGTGGGTCAATATTAAAAAATACAGCAATTATAATATTAATACAATCATAAAACCACCGGGCAATATACAACAGTGTAGGTAAACTAATTAAAACCCAACTTATCAAGAAGTAAGGAAACACAACTGCTGGAAAAGGTTTAGTTGATAAGTGAATTAAAACTAAAGTGAGTATTGAGGGTGACTTGAACGGAGCAGTGGTGGAAGAGTTCTTAATGAAATGCGGGAGTGAATCCACAGCTGGGTGATGAAATAAAAGTGAGAAACTCCTTCCATACGTTGCAGTCTTGCCAAGAATGCACAGAGCAATGCGTGAAGATGATCTTAGAGTCGAGATGGGATATAACGTGCAACGAGATCAGCAAGGTAGGCAGGAGCTTCACCGATGAGGTTATTTTGAAAGTCAACAGGAGAATTTTATAGGGACAATACTTTCTCTAATCGGAAGCCAGTGGAGTGATGACACAAGACAGGCGTACTGTTCCGATTTCCTGGTAAGCGTAACAACACAGGCAGCCATATTTGACACGCTGCAGATTAGGACAGTTCTTTATCAGGTAGACCAGCAAGGGTGCTTGTGCTGCATGTCCAAACTAGAATGATGAATGCGTGGACGAGGTTTTCTGTATTGTAAAATCTAGATAGCGACGAAGTTTGCCATCCTGTGAATAGCGTACGAAGCGCGACGACAGACGTCATTGACAGGGTGATCATGGTAAGATTTTTGTCAAAAACACCACACCCAAGTCGCGGACTTCTGGAGAGGAAGTTATATTGTCTCATTCCCAATAGTAAGAAATATCAGGCACATTCTTGGAAGAGAACAGATTTAAAAATGTAGCAGTTGGTTTACCCATAATTCAAAAAGCATTTTAACTGTTTGCAGTAAGCCAAGCGCGAATATCATAGATACCAGTCCTCAAGTTTAGACAGTCGCAATTACGATCAGAGGGTTTGATGAGCAAATATAGGCTGTGTATCATCCGCGTTACGGGAACATGCTGCAAAAGATTGGTCTGTTGATGATTTTGTCTTCAATCGGAGCAGAATATTCAACGAACATTCAGGGCCAACGACCTGAACCCACTGAGTTATGCCCCAATGATAGTCATAGGATCTGACTGCTCACGTCAATAAGAACCGATGCTGTGCCGGTCTGTTTTCAAGATAGAGGTAAACCATCAATGAGCCGTACCAGTGACACCGTATCTCTCGTACAGTCGACGCAGCAAGCATGTTATGATCGACGGTGTTTGTTGTCAAATGCTGCGGACATGTCCAATAACACCAATACAGCCTCACCGTGTCAGCAACCGCACGAAGCAGGGTCTTCTAACTTTAACCAGTGCGGTCTCGACGCTTATGAGGTTTCCTGTATGCAGAGTTGATTCCTTGTATACAGGTTATTCTCCCTTATACGACTGGAATTGAGAAATGGCAGCGCGTTCGATGATCTTTCCAAGAAACGGCAATTAGAAACAGGTCGGAAGTTCTTCATTTCTCAACATCAAGACCAGATTTCTTGAGTAATGGCTTGACAAGAGCGTGCTTAAGACAATCAGGAAATGTTCCGGACTGCAACGATTTGTTAACAATGGTGGTAATAGGGGAAATCAGCTCGTCAAGAGTGTCCTTGGTAAGGCAAGCGGTAACGGATCTGAAGAACACGTCTTAATCTGTGAACGCCTTTAATGATATTGAGAACTTGCTCACATGAAAGCGGTTTGAAATTGATAAAGTCACTAAGAACAGCGAGGCGAGAGGAGTCTACAGGGTTTGGCCAGGTTTAGGGGGGTTGTGGGGGTAAGTGGGGATTGTTTTTGGGTTTAAAGGGGGGTATTGCAGGATTATTTAAAAACTTGTAACGCTTCCCGCCAGGGGGATTTTAGCGGTTCGAGAAACTGCGGACAGTATTTACTGTTTGTGCAATCAACCTTCGAAAAGTTATCAGTAGACGTTCTACCATCGATTCAAGTGCAATGAATAAAAAAATTTGTATCTCCAAAAAATTCCTCTCTCTTAGTGTTGGAAGGAGTGCAACTTCACAGACCATTTGCGATACAACCCACTTAAGATGACAGTAATTTTAGTAATGAGGCCTAAAAAAATGTTTGAATGGCGTAACCCGCCCGACCCTATTTTTACCGCCGACCTAAATATTTTTATTTTTTTTTGTGCAAAAAAAAAAAGGGTTTTCCATATTTGTAACTGATTGTTGCCGTCATCCACAAGCATTGGTAAATGGCTTTGTGGTGGTGCCAGGATTTGTTCAGCTTGTGTGCTTTATCCGGGGCCCGCGTGATACCATGGATACGGACGCTCCTAAATGGCCTGCTTTGGGCTGGGGCGCTTGGAACAGTCAGGGGTTTACACCGGCTACTCTTATTCGACACTGCTGCGATGTACATGTACAGTTTGACTCTCTGTCACGGACCGACGGCTATTAACGTTTCCCCTCCGAAGGACGGGCTGCTTTCATGATCCATTTGGCCAATTACAAGTGGACCATGGAGGAGGAAGCGGTAATTCTGTTTTAATAAATAGATGGTATTACAGATCCAAATCCAGAATGGTTTAGTACCGAATAAATCCCGGCAAGTGCCAGCGACCCCACCGGGATTCGAACCAGGAATTTTGATGGTTAAAATTTGCGCCAGCCAGAGGCAAGCACCCTAACCGCTAGGCACACTCTCTCCCACTCGTTTTGTTTTTACTGAATATATGGTCATGGAAAATGATGAAATGATGATGAAATGCAAAAAACAGGAATTTTTTAATGCGTAATACTTCGGTACTCAAGGATGCCAGGACATTCAAAATGGACAAATAAAAAGATGTGTGACAGTGCCATTTGTGTTGAGTGTGTCATATATTTGTCTTGGTCTGGTATGTGAAACATTATAAAAAAAAAAAAAAACAAAAAAAAAACAAACCTAACTACCTACCCTATTTTTGTCCCCGCCGAACGAGTTGGAACGGGGACTATGGAAATGGCAGCGTCCGTCCGTTCGTCCGTCGTTCGTCCGTCTGTCTGTCTACAAAAATGTAACCCATGTTGTATACCCATTTATCTGGAGTTCCATAAGGGAGAAAAAGATGTAAACTGGTGGAAAGAAAGCGGGTGTTGTGCTGATTTACGACCTGATTAGATTGTGGCCGTAAAGTATGCTAATTAATGATTTAATTTGATTAATTTTATGAGAATTTTCCTGCAAGGCCTGCTGTACAAGTTTTCCGGAGTTCCGTTCAGGCGTATTATGATATAACTTGGTGGAAGGAAAAAGCGGTAGGCTGAAGAGTTCTTGAACTGATTAGAATTTTTGGCGTATTTCGGGGCAAATTGAGTATTGCAATGAGCTAATTAATATGCAAAAATCAGCGTAATTGCCTCTATTTTTGAAACTGTACATTGGATACTCAAATTCCTGCACTGCATACAAGCATATATGGGGCACATCTTTTTGCAATTCGAAAGTATGTGATAATGCGGATTAGGTATGCAAATGAGCTTAATTAAATATGCGCAAGGGCGGTATCTCTGAAACAGACATCAGATAGCAAAATTCCTTCGCTACATGTGCCATATGCTATGGGGAGGGGGTGGTGAGGGGGTGAGGTGTTGGGGAGGGGGGTGGGTTGGTGTTGGGGAGGGGGTTGGGTGTGGGGAGGGGGGTGGGGGTGGGGGAGGGGGGGGGTGTTAGGATGGGGTTTGGGTATTGTGGGGGTGGGGGAGGGGGGGTGGGTAGTGAGGGGTGGTGTTGGGGAGGGGTGGGGTGTGCATAGGTGTTGGGGAGGGGGGTGGGGAGTGTTGCGGGGCGGGGTGGTTGGGGAGGGGATGGAGTTGTTTGCAGATGGGCGGAGGGATGAGGGTGTGCGGGTGTTGGTGAGGGGAATGGCGGGTTGCGGGGTGTTGGGAAAGGGGAGGCGGGGTATAAGGGTATGGGGTAGGGTTGGGTGTTGAGGGTGTTAAGGAGGGGGTAGGGCTTGGGATTGAGGGTGGGGTGTTGGGGAGTTGTGGGGTGGTGGTGGGCTGGGTGTTGGTGAGGGGCGTGGGGTTTTGCGGGGTGTTGGGGAGGGGATGGAGGGTTGCAGGGTTAAGGGGGAGGGGTAGGGTTATTGAGTTGATTATCACATGTTATGATCGCAAACATTCGGCGGGGACATATTTTACGCATTCGCGTATATACGAGTTCGCCTTTTGTTTTTGCTATGTTACGCCAATCAAACCATTTTTTAGGCCTATCATCCGGAGCCGATTCATGAACAAATACGTATGTCTACTATTATGCAAAACTACTCAAGTGCTCTTGGGGGTTGTAAAATAGAAATAGCGCGTTTATACCTCTATAGCCCTTTTTATTGGTGCCGCTTCCTTATCCCATATTGTGTATTGAGGCCTACAATTGCCACATGAAATGAGAAGTTCCATGCCTATTTGAAATGGGTTTTCATCCTCTTTGATTTGTTTGCTGCCCTGTTTCAGAAGATCTTTAATATATTCAACTGTTTTTTTTTAAAACTGATTTCAACTGGTATTTCAGCGGGTACTTGTTCAACGTAACCAGTTGAAACCAGTTAGTGCAGTTCAACCGTGTTTATTCCGTTAGTGGTTATTAAGATTTTAAACGGGGTTCTCCAACAGGTTTCAGCTGTTTTCAACCAGTTTTTTATGAAAAACAACCCTTTTTGTTCATTTTTCCTTGTTTCACGAGTTGTAATAGACAAAAATGACAAGTAGTCCAACAAACCCTTTTTCCTTGAAAATGGGCACTTTTGACCTCTAATCCGATCTCAAATTTCGGTTATTTCCTTAAAACAACCCCCTTTCCTACTTGTTTTTCCTTTCTCCTGGTCATCATGCGTATACAAGTTCCCCCCTCCCACCCCCCCTTCCCGCCGTCCCCCCCCGCCCTTCCCCCGATTCACACAGCAAATTAGTCTCTTTTGTTGGGATTTGCACTAAAATTGGATGAAAATGGTCATTCCAATGTCATTCTTGGTTAGCATGGCAGTCACCAAAACACTGTTACATGTGGTGTACTTGCAAAAAGTGTACTGTTTGGGTTCTTTGGTGTTTCAGTCAAATTTGAAAGTGTAGCAGAATGAATGTGAATCAGCTGGCCATTTACTACTCTCTTTTTTATATCACCTGCATCTTTCCTCACTTCGGTTCAAGCAGTCTTCAAGTGATTTTCTCACCAATGGATTTTCCGGCACTTGCCACCTTTCTTTGTACATTGTTGTCAGGGAAGATTGCGTGTAGGTCTTTTAAGCTCCTGTAGTGAAAGAGGAAAATTGATAGACTTTTCAATTTAAAATATTGCACCCTGTCATGGCCTAGTGTTTTTGGTCACCTGCCTAAGGCAGGAAGACACTAGGGAGCACTTTGTCCACTGTTGTTTAATGTTGAGGTCTGTTGTTGTTTGTGACACGGTTACATGTCCCTGTAATATCCTCATATTTGATGGATTTAAAACAAACTTGGTGACAGTTGCAACTTGGCTTCCTCCCATTGGTTGATGAGGTCCAAAGGTCACATCGCCAAGGTCAAAGGTTCATGTGAGGTTCAAGTTGTAAAATAGGCTGAATGAAAATGTAAACTTTGACCTCATTTGAAAAGTGGAAGTCAATTGGAACCAAACTTGGTTTAGACTTTTACATGCAAAACTCTCATTGTTATGAGGCAAGGTCAATCAAAGTTAAAGGTGTTGTTAGGCCATCAGTCACAAACTGCGACGACACAAGCGGTCCGAGGAATGATTTTTGTTTTGTATGCCATATCACCTGCGTGCCTGAATAGCCTTGCACATTTACTGGAAATTTCAGATGTTTAAACAGTTGGAAGATTTTGTTCCTTAACTCAATACATAATATTGCAACGTTGCATTTTGGATGCAAAATGAAGTAGGCTCACCACACTCAGTGGATTACACATGTGCATCAAAAGTGAAAATGGATAAAACAGTAAACTTTGGTATGGGTTGAGGGTTTGAATGAGAGTGTTCCATCTGGCTGGTCCTGCATATATTGCCACCATTCTATGTCAGTAATGGGCTTGCTCATTTTTCACAGAATATATAAGCTTAGCTAGGAATATCTTCAAATTTTTCTAGTAGACTGAATAATGACATCTAGGTCTTTAGAAGGGGTGGCATTCATCATGATGTTCGACCTGTAATAATTTGTCAACTTAATGAAGGTGACACCATAGACTTGCCGTGAAGCCCTGAACCCCCTTTTACGAGAGCTAGTTTTGCATAGATTAAGTGTGAGAATTTGGCAAGTCATGCCGAATTGCAAAATAATGGAAAATTGATGTTGCCATGCATGACAAAGTGGGGAATTTGGAATCACATCACGAGGGAAATTTTGACTTGGAGGGAACGTTTTGTTCTTTGAATACAATAATACTGAAAGAAGAATTCAAGGGAATTGTTAAATCTTGGAGCAAATTTTGCAATCTTAGAGGAGAAATTTTGATGGTATGCATGGGAAAAAATTTGCATTTTTTCCAGCCCGGGATGTTGCCATTTTTTGTTGTTACAACTGTGCAGTCAGTGCTAAGTGGAAGAACTAAACATATAGCGGGAAATGAGTGGAGTTGGGGGACAAAAATAATTGAGGCTTACGGAATCTGACCTATTTGAAACACTTATGAATTTGGAAACCTTAAGAAATAATAAACAGTTTATTCGTGAGGCTTCTGAATCACTAAGTTGTGTCGGAAAGGCAGTCTGTGTTCAGAGGGTCAGTTTACGGAAAACTCACGAAAAAAATGAGAGGGATGGCGGTATATTTTAAAAGTATAGGGCGGTAGGGCCAATTGCAAAATTTCTTGTGGAGCAAGGCTATTTTTCGGAGACATGCCCCTTCCACCGCCTATTACTGCAATCACTGAGGGATACTTTGGGGGTTCTTTTAAACAGGAATGAAATCGCAAGGAAGTGTGCATTGCTTGGCTCTATCATAGGCCTCTTGCCAGCTGTAGTTCGGACAGTTGACTCCAAGGTCCTCTGTAGGGAGGAGATCTGGGCCTTTTTTCAGGAAGCAGTTATGCATTTAAAGGTGGCATTTTCATGAATGAACAAACCTCGTTCCCCCCCCCCCCCCCCCCACCCCCCCCCCCCCCCCCCCCCCCCCGACTTACCTGGAAAAAAGTTGAGATTTTTATATTAGCATCTGAGCACGTTTAGCTCTTAGTAATCATATGTCCAAATTACGTGAAAAAATTCGGTCGTCTATTTGTAAGAAATTTGCGGATTGTGTATTTTCTGTCCGTAAAACGACCAGAAATTACAGCACAGTGGCAATGGTACCGTGGGAAACCAAAGAATGCTCCTCAAACACAAAACCGCAAGATCGGAATAAACTCAATTTTGGAATAAGTTTCTCACGGAGATATAGTGAACATGGAATTTAAAACTGAAGTGCTGGATGTGAATCACGAATATTGCACCTTTAATATTGCATATAGTTATTTACAAATCTGTCACGTTGCTGTTCTAACAGTCCATCTACACCTTTTGATCAAGATCTTGAATTTAATATACTGAATGATGGTAGCAAGGCCGAAACAACCGGGTTCTCCACTGCTAAAACCGCACCTGCTCATCTTTGTAAAGAGCTGGTACAGATGTCGGCTCTGTACTAGCCCCGTTTTAGGGCTATCTTCCTGCGTCTTCTCTATCACGCTTAGGGTTAAGCTGGATGCAAACATTCTTTCTATGTTGCCATACTCTCCTGGTCCTAGAACATCTGTTTTGAGGCTCCCTCTGCACCATGCAATTGCAGCAGTGCAATATAGATGTAATTAATGGGTCTATTTAGTGATTATGTTCCCCCATGGCGCAATTACAGTTTTTGCCTTAGACGTTAAAACTTCGATATTAACATTTGCCGCCACGATTCTGAATTCTTGTGTGCTTATCTAGGCCACTTTAAAAGAATGACCATCTCCCTAATGGACCTCTCTTGGGAACAGAGTACGGTTAAACTGAGGGGTCTTGTCTCCTCCCCCCCCCCCCCCTTGCAGAAATCTAGCGGTATTTTTGATAACTGTAATTATCACTGTAAAACGGGGGGGAGTTAATTCCCCCTCTTAGCGTATCCACAAGTCATGGTAATATGGCTTGTGGTGTTGTCAGGATATTCACAGTGATCTGATACGGGGCCAGTGTATCCAAGATCGGACATTAATTCCATGAAATGGTGTGCATGTATATTGTCTGAAGAAAAAAATATCTTGTCTTAATCTAATGAGAGGCATATAACAAGTAAAGCTACTTATACAGGCTCTTCAAGCTTCTATGTGTGCGTTCTAATTTTCCTTGTGGACAAGGGTTGTACAGTCCTTCGTTTACAAAACCTATTTAAATGCCCTCGAAATTCCCCACCGTTAGCAGACGGTAGGATGATTGGAAATCCCTGTTCTTCGTAAGAAAAACCGTATAATTTTTCCTGTACAAGCTTACTGCTTTTATATTCCAAAGGCCAAAACCACACGTATCTGGAAAAGAACATCCATCCATGACAGGATAATCTATATGTTAGTCCCCCTGTAATGACCTCTATACTTGTTAAATCTACGATGTCGACCTGATGGTCTACCGTGATGTGAGAAGAACTAATTGGTCTATGTATGGGTTTATTTGTTGAAATTTTGCAATTATCACTTTGGCAGTTTTTGTGTATTTAGGACTTCGTGAATCTGTTTCTCACTGACCTCCAACCCATATTCCTTCCTATTCTTCATATGCAAGACCCTAGCACCACCTCCTTTTGTATCATTTAATTTCCTGTCGAAATACACTTTCCTTATCTCCGACTCTTCAACGACCTTTTACTTCAAAGTATATATACCTCCTCTTACATTATACTTTCCCCTTGCCCGATATATTCTTTGTTTGGCACTTTTATATTCTTTACCTTCTCTCCTGTAACATGCCACTCGGCTCCGGACAGAATCTTCAACATGTGGTTATACATTTCATCCTGAATAATCCTAGGCACCTTTCTGTGGATGGTTCTTCTTTGGCAAACGTTCAATTTTCAAACAACACAATCACAACAATCATCGGATTCAGTCCAGTCGATGCAGCTGAAAATAAAAATTAGAAAAGTGTTATTATCTACCACTTTTCCCCTCGTCTATCGAAGGGTTGTTATCAACTCTTTAAAAGTTGCCATACAAGTATATAAAATGGAAGAGAGCAGGAAGAGGGGATGGAGGATAGGAATGAGGGAATTAAAGAAATAAAGGGCCCATTCTTAAAACAAATAGGGGAACTGCGCCAGGACGAGCAGGATCAAGGCAGAACCGCGAATGGTAGAGGTGTATCACCAAACGCATCATATCAATGCCGGCCCGCTCATATCCCCGCTTAACAATAAATCCAGCAATAATATACAAACTCAGGTTTCAAAATCCAAAATAAGTGTGAAAAGTACACACTTTTCCCAGATTTCAATGTGTATGCTACTCTTTTCACGATAGGTACGTCTCGTGCCCAATCTGGAAAAAAAAAGTTTTACGTGTTTCTTTCTTTGTTCATGCTGCTGATGGCCCTTTCAATGACCAGTGATCCCCCCCTGGATTAAAGAGGTACTTATATGGAAGTTTCACAACGGTTCACGTATGACTTATGACCCATCTCTAACATTTGACTCTTCTGTGTTTCATGCAATAAATACTGGCCCTAGATGTCCATCTATATTATAGGCGTCTCGTGCATGCAATTTATAGACAAATAGCATTTCTAATACTCTTCCAAATTAGACCATTTTGATCATTATCCCCATAAGATGAGTCGAATTGGTTCACCAATCACCGTTGTTGTTTTTGGGCGAGTAGGAACGTGCTATCCCGCTCTATTCACTTGGGTTTGACTACTTTCCAAATAGCAGTGTTGAAGAAAATATTCGTGCCGATATCCTCTAAAATCTACACGTTATGATAGTCTTATGAAACGAAGTGCAATTTACGTCATATGGATATATAATAAATAGATAGGCGTAGTGAAATCCTGAAATGTGGCATTTTAAAAAAAATATGCAATTCAATAAGTAGCACCACAAGGTGATGATGAGCGAAGTGCAGATTATTTTTTTTTTTTCTAGAGGCTGCTGATAACGATGCCGTAAAACTGTTATGAGTGTATGGGATCCCGGAGCTTAATGTGTTTGGCACCACCCGCAGCTTCGTCGTTGGCAGTGTACTATAAATAAAGATTCTTTAAAAAGGAAAGGGCGAGCAAAGAGGAAATATCCATTGTAAGGTGGGTATGCGAAGGTTATAATATGGAGTTGTAGACAGCAAAGCAATTTACAAAACACTATGGGCATAACATTTATCCAAAAAACGCGGTAAATCCATTTAATTTGTGTAAAAAAGGTGGTTGTTTAACATATGAACATAATAATTAGTTAGGTATGGAGAAAAAAATAAACAAGTTTGACATCAAAAGTGTACATAATTTTCGAATTTATATTTGGACCCTGATCGGTTAGTCACGGATCGGGAAAAGGACCTAACAGGATAAGCAGAGAGAAGCGCCCGCAGTTTTTTTTTTAAAAAAAAAAAAAAAAAATCATAACATTAAATGTGAAGTTTTCTAATCTGAACTTTGAAAAACACGAATGTTCATTATTTGCAAGAAAAATGGCATTGTTAGAGGAATTTTAAGTGTACGTTCAATGGGGTAAATCAATTTTTGCTGGTCGGAAGGACAGCCCGTAAGAGCAAATCCGTGTAACTGACTTACTGACTCAGTGCCGTTTGAAAGTTGTTGCATTGCCGATCATTTTAGTTCTGACCAATTTCAAAGAACACCTTATGACCTCAGCTGGTGGGGCGTGAGTGATCGCGGCAAGGAAACAGGATTTTTTAGGCTACTATAATCGTTTTACTAGTATAAAACAATACAGAGTAAGTCTTCAAATTACCATTACAAACCGTACGTACCAAGCACCCAGTATTAAAGTCTAATATCGTCGGATTGGGTATACATCTTGTCAGTTGGGCCTCATGGGGTGCATTATTTGCAACACTGTCACCCCCCCCCCCCCCTAAATGACCTCTGATATATGCTAAGTTCCTTGAAAATCAGTGACAAAGAGGGCCCATTGTCGTCAAGTTTGATTGTACCAAGTCCGAAAAAGTGAACGCACCTGTTTGTCGCAAAATGGGAAAACTGAATAGGAAAACATGAGGATGAGTAGAATGAAAAGGACGGAGCTGGCGTAACGACGCATAACAACAGTTTTTTTCAAGACAATTTAGTGACGTCGAAGGTGATTTGAGAGGCAGAGTGATTTAGCATTTGAACCGAAAATCGCTGTGGATATAATACATTGTCACGTAGGAGCCAGAAAAGCCGTTAGTAATGATGAATAGTCCGCCGTAAGCGAATTTTCATGTATGTACTGGCCTTGGTTTAACTGACAGTGCGTGGTGTAAATACCTATAATCATGCCATTGCCTAACATACAAAACAACAGTAGCTTTTCCACTACCAGCAGTTGTCAACGTGCGGGTACAGTCTGACAGTACTGGGTCACACACAAGTGTGCTGAAGCACATGGATAAAAGGTTAGGGTCTATTTTGTTTTCTTAGGTTCGTTTTTTATCAGAGCATGTTGTTGTGTTGAAATGGTCATACCGTAAACCGAGTCAAAAAAAAATCACACCAAGTCATACATCATGAAGCCTTACAATTACATAGACATGATTTTTACACACAATACAGAAAATCCACAGTTAGTGATAGTGCTTCTTTAATGGATTAAATTGATAAATTATAGGGTTATTTGCCACATTAAAGGAGATAATTTGCTAATTAAAGGGGAACTCTTAGCTCAATTCATGACCGCTTAAAGGGGCTTCCTTAATTTACACAAAGAGAGGATTCTGCCAGTTAAAGGCTATATAGACCTGTTCCTCTGATAGTGCCTAGGTGACCATGTAACTGTCTTTATAGGGAATAGTTGTGTTGAGAAATGGTGTCAACAGTCCACTTAGCTTCAAGTGCCTTCTATGCAGGAAGACTGGCTTTCGAACTATATAATAAAAGTCAAATGTGATGTTTCTTGAGTCATGGATTAAAGGGGCATCTTTTGATTTACCAATAAAAGGCATTTGACTAATTAAAGAGACATTCCTTATTTTCCAATTTAAAGCGGCACTATGAGATCAATTCATTAACATTAAAGGGCATTCCTTTTACTTACCAATTAAGGAAGCATTCTTTGATTGACATAGTTAAAGGCTATATAGACCTATTCCTCTGATCAGATTTCTAGGCGACCATCTAACTGTGTTGAGGGTGGTGTCCAACATTCCACTTAGCTTCAAGTGCTTCTATGAAGGCAGACTGGCATATGGACTATATAATATAATAAATTATTATGCACGTGCGGTGCAATACCAAAGTGTCGTTAGCGCGTACAGCCCAACACTGCCCAATACGCAAAAAATTTGGGCATTCGGTCATGCGACTCGTCAAGAAAATACTCTGTTTTATTAGTTTGAAGCAATTTTTTAAAACTATTTTGTCAAGTCAGCTTCTTTTCATAATAATAATATGGGATGGCTTTTTCTCTGTAACGAAAATATCTCCTGTTTCATATCAACCTCAGCAGCCAATATTATATAATTTGTGATATCTCGATGATAGTATTAAAGGGGCATTCTTGATTTCCTAATTGTGGGGGTCAAATTTAGGTCAAGTTGAAAAGGCTCACATATCAGAACAACTAAGTCATTTTTGTGGATCATAAAATGCATACGGCATTAATGAACACTGTTGATGTTTCCACATACCAACACTCCCTCATCACCACAGGATTTCAAATCCGCAATAAAACAAGTTAGGATCAGTTCCACTTGTAAAGGTTGAATGCTGTTACCAATTTTGATATTTAAAGGTGTCATTTTAAAAGCTTAAAATGATCTAATAAAGAAAGACAAATTCAAGTCAGTCACGTGCAAGTGCCCCCTTTTGATGTGACCCATACATTTTTCAATAACTGACCAGCTATACTAGCTAAAGCTAGTCTTGTTTATTTATAACAACCCCCTTTCCCCCAATGAACGGGATTGGAAAGAGACTTATTATGCTGATGGTTTGATAATATCTCTCTACCCTGTAAGTGGCCTTTCCGTTCTTGTGGGGGAAGGGTCATTTTAAACAATTCCTCATCGAGGGTGAGTAAAATAGAAGAAAGAAGAAGCATAAACTTCAGGCCCGTGATTTCAGAAACCTATTAGCTAATGCAATGTTAGCTAAATGTGCGTAATTTAAAATTTCGTTTAGCAAAAGGTGTTTATTTTAACCATTTGTTACTTAAACACCCCAATGTTAGGTGTTAAAGTGGAGCTGATGTTGCAACCCTATTCTATGTTGCCATTATTCTCCGGGTCCTAGAAACATCTGTTTGAGACTCCCTATGCAATGGATTGCAGCAATTACAGTATATGATGTAATTTAGGTGTCTATGTGTTCGGTATCCCCCATAGGCAATACAGTTTTTGCCCTTAGACGTATCAAAAACTTCGATATGACATTTACTGCATGAATTCTTGTGTGCTTTACTTATTCCACAGCTCGCACTTTAAAAGCAGCCCATCTCCCTAATCTATGCACCCTCTCGTTGCACAGAGTACCTGTCAACCTGAAAGGGTCTTGTTTCATACAGGAAATTACTCGCAGTGTCTACTGATAACTGTAAGGGGCACTGTAAAAAAGAGTAATCCTTAAATAATAGCCTAGGCATCGCAGTTAAACAACAATAAACAAAGTTTTGACAAATGAAAGATTTGGAAGCCCTAATCATTAGTAGATTATGATGGTGGTGCGGCGTTGAGCTTCTCTAAGGTCCTCTACTGGCTGTGAGCATTTGGTATTTGCCACCCTTTGAAGCTCTGCCTCCCTCACATATGGAAAGAAATGGTAGCAAAATGAAGAGTTGGAAGGTCTAATCACTAGATTGTGGTGCTGTATGTTGAGCCTCTTTGAGGCCTCTCTGCAGTGCTGAATTTTGCATTTTGCTACCCAATGAAGCTCTAGTCTGCCTCCCTCACAATGGAAAGAAATGGTAGACAATAGCTGCAAATTAAAATTAATATGTAATAAACGGAAAAATATTGTCAAAACAATGAGTAATTCATATTTCAAGAGCCTGAAATTGACAATGGGGGGCACCGTTAGTATGACTGATTGTTGAAAACAAAATGTGACAAACAAATCTATTAAATGTCTCATATAGAATCGGGCTTCTAAAGAAAACTACTTTCAAAGTTGAGCAATGTGTTAATTAGGCAATAAAAATACTCCTGTTATTTTAAAGTACATAATCAGTATATTTTTAGATTATGATAGTTTTTTAAACAATGTAGGGTTAGCGCAGTGGGTCTTATAGGCTTAGAACCACTTGTGGTCCCAGGTTCAGTTGTCACAACTCAAGATCTTGTGACGATCACTTAAAGAATAATACCTTCTTATTCTGTTTGGCCAAGGCACAGAGATGAAGTGGTTTTCAACTTGGTCATTAACACCTTCGTGAATTCTGCAAATATATGCGGGTCGTTTAGATGTTTCAAGGCAGCTTTTAAATTGTTCGGAAAAAAAAAGGTCAGTGTCTAAATCACCTTCAATCATAATGAACAAGTCATGGGTAACTTCAGTTTATAATGGAAGAGGTATTACATACCTCATGTAGGATAAAATTCTTCTTGCAAATCTTTTGATTTCGAGGCAAGATGAGCAGGCGTTGGTTCCGGGCTGAGGAAAAAGAAAAAGTGGGTGAGGAGATTGGACGTATTTTCTAGTGCCAGGAATGTGTGTGGCTGTGACAAGTGTAATTCACTTTGGTCAAAGTGAGAACATGTTCTGTAACACCGTAAAATTAGGGAATAAGAGTGTGTCAGCCATATCCTGTGCCAGCATTGCATTTTGGAGCAGTGGCTAAAAATTTAGCCATTTGGCTCACCTTATCCCATTTGCACATGATTTAAGTTGATGCCTTCAAGACCAAGATCTGCGAATAGGAAGAGATCTGTGCTCTCCAGTGAATTATGCTGTAAACAATAAGCGTGTATAGAGTAAATCGTAAAAGATATGTGTGGTATTAATTAATTGAAGAGATTAGCACTGATCAGTAGGTGTAGTAGACCAATGTATACTTATTACGACAGAAGACCTTTCCCCAATTTTTAATGATATGGTCATTGTAAGAGGGCACATTGCTTTGCTGTCGTTTCTGTTCAAGTCGAAAGAGAGGTTATGTCTAACTCATTACAGCTCCAAGTCCTACATTTGATGCATCTGTTGTACCAGAAGTGTTTGTCAAAATGGGAGCAGGTGGCATGGTGTTAGTTGGGTGTATACATAGTGACGGATGTTGATTTTATCATTTTACGAAATTAAGGGAAATGGTACTTAATACCAAAAATCGTCAAACATTGCCACAGTGCCGAACCCTTGCAAGTAACTTCATAATTAATAACTTAATTAGAAAAATTTTGTATTTTGACGTAGTTGATAACCAGAGGAATTTGGTAGTATATACATAGTGACGGATGGTGAACCCTCTGTCAAAGAATTGTAGACTTGCTTTCCCACCAAGGCTTTTTAAATATTTTGTTAGTAAATATCTCCTAAATTTATAACTGACCGGAAATATGTAATTAATTATAAAATAGATATTAGTAGAAATTTATATTATATTTAAGGTCCAAAGCGATGAATCGGCAATCCACTCAAAATCCGTCAGTAGGTACATAAAAAAACAACTGAGAGATTCGCGAGGACGGACGTTGGTTTGACGTATGTTCAGAACACGTTGTTGTTGTTTTCCATAATGACGGATCCTGAATAACGCTTTAGTATAGGGAAAATTCAAATCCGTCACTATGTCATGAACATAATCGCCGATTTGCGTATTTTTGTGTGGACGGATGTGATTGTTAACTTTTCCAATGTATTATGCCAATTTTATCAAGTAAGAATTCATGAATATTAGTTACCTAAAATACTTTTTCCAGTGTTAATTTGTTTCTTAATGGATTGACTGTTTGAATTGTATGTGGGAATGGGTACGGACATCTAGAGTTCGCAATTTTTCAAATGCGATTTTCTCAGAAACAAAAGTTCGTATTTTGTTTAACATTGCTCAAGTGGCTTAACATTGTGATTATTTTGCGCCCAGTAAAGTCCTCCGGACTTATATGGCCTCTCTGCATTGAAGGTTCATGCCCATTACAAAATTCTGTACATTGTATTCATTAAAGATGTAATTATTTATTTCTTAAAGATTTTAAACAATTTACTGGCTCAAGTGATGGAGATCTCGATCAATACAGGTGGCAGGTCAGGTATATTAAAATGTGACTTTGGTGCATTAGAGGTGTTAAAAATAATCATATATATATATATATATCATATAACTGTGTACTGATGAACGGAAATGCTAATAAAACTTATTGAATTCTGAACATCAGTCAATATGGAATACACCGACGTGTTGTTTTGTGAGGCAGTCTATTCAACTTATTTGGCATACGTTTATTGAGGAACACATTTCCTGTATTACCCGCGAAGTCTAAGAATGCTCTGACAGTTTTAGTGACTGCATGAAGGAATTTTTCCACAGCATCTAGTTTTGGCTAGCATGGCTTTGATTGCTGTTTCCTACCGTTATGTCACCAATACGTAACTCCATGTATGCTTAATACAGGACTTGCTTAATTGTCTCAATCCAGCTTCTTGGATTTTATCTATGACATCCAAATGAATCAATGCTCTGCCCAATATTTGAATACAAATTTTATCAGTGTATTGTTTACTATGCTGAGAGCAATCTGTGAAAGGCGCACTACCTCCTCTTCCACCCATTCCCCCCCCACCACACACCCACACACCACACCATACAACCGCCGCAAATTATAAACGACACCAACACACCACACTCTGCCTTCCCCTTTGTTGGAAAAAATGATCCGTTTTCATACCAATTAGTTGTTGGTGTAGAATTGGGTCACGGTTTTTCAAAATTAAAAAAAATAGTTGGACAATTAGTCCATTTCCTTAATGGTTGGACAAGATTAGTACAATTTCCTCAGTCTGAACCAAATTTTAAAAAAAAAAATTGTTGAAAAATGAGTCCAATTTTCCCCAAGCTGAAGCCAAAATTCAAGAACAGAGTACATATTAAACATCTTTCAAGTCCTGGCACTCCCAGATAGTTGGCCATTACTTGGTGTGCTATTTCTGATGCCGGCACACAGCTGGGCATCTTTTCAATGCGATCACCATATTAAACGGACTGATGGGATTTTCCGCTGACATTTTTTGCGTCGGGGTGGAAGAACGTGGTATTTGCCTTGTGTCCTATTTTCATGCCACGTGTTACAGTTGCTGGGTCAACCATGGTTGCAGTTCCCTACCACATGGTTTTTTGTAACACCAAATTAAACACACTTTACTTTCGATCCTCGTCGACTCACCCACATTGATTTTGATGTTTACGGCGGTACAGCGCAAATGTTTTCTACTTCTGTGATCGCGCATGTTGTTGGAGCCCAATTACCCCGTTAAGGATTCCCGTGTGTTCTGCGAAATCTCGGGGTTTTGCGCCAGAGTAGATGCATCGCCATTTAGCGTAGGTTGGCGAACCTTACTCGAGAGTATAGGATGAGCATTGTGAATGTTCTGCCACTTGGTGTTACTTTTGGATAGTGTAGGCGCATCTCCTTATAGGTAGGGCTCCTTCACATATCATTTACTATTTTGAGATTATGTTATTGTTTTTTTAACAAATTTGGCCCAAACAATACCTCACCCTGGGGGTTGTGGGGGGGGGTGTTCAGGTTAGCTGCATGGAAATCTTCCCTCACTTGCACCACTGTGGTCCCAGGTTCGACCTCGGTCAGGCCTTCGATTTCAGTGGGGTGGGGGTCCTCCCCAATATCCACCTGGTATGGTGAGTGACATATTGGGCATGGCATTATATATCAAGACATTACAAAACCATCATGCAATCAATGATTTGGATCTTCACTCCAACATGGAAACCAAAGACACATTAAATGAACCCAACTTTTATGGGTTTTTAAATACCATACAAACACATGTACATGGTCATGGTTCATCCCTTGCATTCTTTTTATTCCATTAACTTCCCCACTTCCAACAAATGTAAATGGGAGAACATTGGATGGTGCTTTCTATCGTCGGATACAAATTAGCGACCATTGCGCATATGATGTTCAATGGTTGTCAATCGCAAGGCGTGGACTGTGAGTTGGTGTTGAATGTGTAGTATTGGCGGGGCATGTTCGAACAAAATAGTTATAAACTGTCAAAAAATGCTCTATTTGAGTCGAGGTTTCGACTCAGACGACACAAAATTTAACGTAAGTAAACTTTGCTAATTTTAATAAGCTGCAACTGTTCATAGATTCCTCTCATCAACGGCTGTATTTTTGTTCTGCACCGTACAAATTACGTCAGACGCGCAGTTGGTCGCCTTATTTGTCCCTGTCTATACTGAGAAAAGTAACTGGCAGTTACATCCTGTTGCTTTCTCTCAAAGAAGCCCATAGTTGGGCTCAGGGGTTACTGTAGTCCGAAACTGGCATAATCAGCCAAGTGATCTGAGGGTTTCATTGTAACCTTTGCCTTCATTAGCTCTTGCTGGCTTTATTTAGCTTCTTCTAAGCCTTGGTAATCAATGTTTAAATGAATAGTAGTTCTTGTTACCTTTCACAGGGCACATATCCCAACGCGTGCTGCGGTTTGCACCACTTCCTAGGCAGCTAAGGGTGAAAATACAAACAAGAATTGAAATGTAATACACATACATACACGATGATCGGATTTTTTAGCTGACCTACTCTTTCTAATGGCAACTACAGGGAACAGAAGTGGAACCACAAAAAAATGTGACCCAATGCAAAAACCTAAACTTTTGCAATTACAGCAACTTCCCCTGTCATCAATTTGGAGTGATTATCACCAATGTACCCACTTAGACTAGAACATGCACTGTTTAATCGGGCAATTTCTATACAATGAATTTAAGCAACTTCTTCTTCTGCCATATAATGGCTACACAGGCCAGTAATTGGCATTCAATTTTTTTCCCCAATAGTCAAAGAAGACCCTTGAGGGCAAATTGTCAAGAGTAAAAATGAAGGGGTCACATTTTATTTATTGAAAATTGAAGGGTTAAAATTGTGTACACTTTGTTTGTTTTAATCTTGAACACAGGCTAGAATGATGACTTTACTTTAATCACATCGATCGCACTTTCCCAGAAAAAATGAAAACAATACAAAACCAAGTGGCCGCATCAAAAAATCCAAAATGGCTGCCAAGTTTTTTTTTTTTTTTTAATTTTGGGGGGGGGGGGAACGATAACACTCAATTATTTTTTGTTCAATTTGCTTAATTTTTGGTGGCTAATACCCATGTTTTTTGGTATTAGGACGCGTTTATGCAACTTTGATCTCACCATAGTCTTTTCATTTACTTGAAACATGCGTTTTTTGGCTTAAATTGATCTCTTGATGGCACTTTCCTCCTGTCTTGGGGTAGTACGACACAAAGATCTGGTGATGCTTTGGTGTCTCGGTGTGTGCCTTTCAAACCCTATTCTGTAACCTTTCCTCTCGTGAACTGAATTTTATAACAAAGTACTTTTTCAGAATGCCCCATTGTAGCGTCGATGTCTTGCCTTTCCATCGCTGTTTACCCTTTCTCACCCCTGTGGGTTCTTGGATGTCCTGAAATCAATCACCCTGGCGTAAGGTTCCTGTTGAAATATAGGAAATAAAACGGAATAAACCCTATTTTAAAAAACTAAGGACACAAAGACATGACCACCTGCGCACAAAAGTGTTGGGGAAAATGAGCTATTATGCCGAGTTTGAATCCACACCCTTCTGTCTTACTTTGCACTACTCATATTGCTAATTTACAAGATTCAAAACAAGTTAACGAGAGATAAATGTGCAACGCAGACCCCCTTGTCATTAAGTTATAGCCTGGCTAATGGATGAACATCGAAAGCAAGTTTGCTCTCAATGTACTTGTGCGAACTTTGTCCACTACAAACAAAACCAGGGCGTGCCCGGGGCAGGGGGGCTTTTTGCCCCCCAAATTTTTTTTCTTGCCCCCTGTTTCCTCCCCCCCCCCCCCCCCGGCCGAAAGAAACATGAGGGATTTTGGCAAAATTTGGGGCCAAAAATCACAATTTTGGAAAAATTAGCGATTTTGGGGCCAAATTGGTTAAGAAGGTCTCCAATATTTTAACTTTGTGGCCCCTCCCATAATTTCCTTTGCCCCCCAAAATTCACTTTTTCCCCCGTTTTGCCCCCCCTCCCCCCAGAAAAAGAGGTCTGGCGGCCCCACTGAACAAAACCCGACAAGTGAAAACAAATGTGTTTCCGATAACGCATGAATGTAATCATACCTTTGATCTTTCGGTAGCAGCAAGCAGCAATGTTGCTTAACTAAATCATCTCTGACACTGGTAGCCCCTTCTGAACTCCTGCATCGTACTCACACCATCCATGAATCTGTATATTATGAGTAAAACATTTTAGCATCAATTCAACACTTAAAGATTATACTGACCTTTATAGGAATAGGCAGATTTGGTTTCATGCATCCTTGCTGGAATAGAATTATAATTTGGACAAGTGGGTGCCAAGCGCAAAAGTTTTTTGTTTGCGGTTTGTTATAAGAAACGTGGCAAAATAAACATTGGCAATATGGATTGATCTGGGTTAACATCTCTATAGCGAATGATTTCAGCAGCAGTTTGTGCATGTCAATCCGATTAACTTGTATCATCGCAAGCACTCAATCAACCATGGCACACATCGAGCTCTCGTCCTGACTCAGAACTGGCATAATTAGAATGAGGATCTGAGGGTTTCATTGTAACCTTTGCCTTCATTTCTTCTGGCTTCTTGTATTCTAGCTTCTACAATTTCACCTCCTTGGTAGCAATGTTGAAATGAATGAGTAGTTCTTGTTACCTTTCACACAGGGCACACATCCCAACGTTGCGGCGTTTGCAAACCAACTTCCTATGCATCTAAGGTGTGAAAATATAAAAAGAAATGAAATGTAATACCATACATACACGATTATAGTATTTTTATCTGACACTAACCCTATTTCGAAGGGGGGAAAAAAAAAAAAACCTACAGGGACAAGTGGACCCATCAAAGAAAGGTGACCCAATGCAAAAACTTACAGCTTTGCAATTTGACAGCAAATGCCTGCATCCATTTGATGATTGTCCAATGTACTCACTCAGTGGCGTAACAGGCGGGGGGGCACGTGCCCCCCCTGACGACTTTGGCCGGGAAAAAAATTTCAAAAATCAAAGTCATGCTAAATCAGCCGTTTTTCGCCCTCTTGACCAGGAAAATTGGCCTTTTGACCCCCACTGAGAGGGAAAATTTCCCCAAACGGGAATTGCCCCTCAGAGCGGGCAGGCCGTTACGCACTGACTCACTTAGACTATTGGAACGGCCACTGTTATCTGCATTTCTATATGCAGGTTCAAAAATTTTTATTAATGAAAATTGAAGGGTCAAAATTTTGTACCATTGTTTTTTTTGGTGGTCGCCTGCCCTTTAAGCAGGAAGAACACAATAGGGATAACTTTGGTCCAATGTTGTGTTTGTTTGTCCTTTGTTGTCTAGTCAGGAAAAGTGTTAACGTTTGCTGGTAATATCCACATACTTTGATGGATTTAAACCAATTTGGGTCACAGGTGCCACATGACATCCCCCATTCGTTTATGGGTGAAAGGTCACATACCCAGGTCAAAGGTCATGTGAGGTCCAGTTGTAAATGGTCTGAAATCTAAAATTTACCTCATTGAAAAGTTGAATTTTAATTGGAACCAAAACTTGGTTTAGGGAGTTAACATGCAAGTTCATGAGATCAAAGAATTCACATATCAACGTCAAAGGTCATGGAAGCCTATCATTCACAAACGTGAGGACAGGGACACAAGCGGTCCAAGGGACCGAGTACGATTTGTATATTTTAATATTACACAAAGCCGCATGCTTTAGCTGCACCTTAACCGCAGCAGGCTTTACTCTTTTATGGGTAAATGAAATCCCTTGAATGGCAAAAATGATGAAATGGGCCCTTTAAATTGGAATTGGAATGGCCCTTTATTTTCATAAATGATCATGGAAGGACACCTTTAAAAGATGTAAATAATGGCGATTCCTTTTTTAATTGGCCACCTGCTTGCTACATTAGACGCTGTGGACACTCCGGCATTAGCCATAAGGGTTCCCGATTCTATTAGTAGATTTTGGCGTCAAAAGACGAATTTTCAAGGACTAATAAATGTCAGAATGAATAACAAAATGAGGTCCATTGGAAGCCATATTCTAAAGCCTCTGAAAGGCAAAAATGTTTCCAAACCGCAAAAGCAAAATTTAGGACATTCTCTAAAATACACATTCAAAATAGTGCTTAATTGTGGGAAAATCAAGTTAACAATATTGCAATGAGACTCATTTACTTTAGTATTGTTGTACAGAAACCAATTGTTAACGTAAAATACGGAAATGTGCTTGCCTCGAAAAATTTTACACCAAGGCACCAGTAGAAATCAGGACATCATTCAAACAACCCATTGGGTAGGCTGGGTCTGGACACAAAAGATTCAAATGGACCAAATCTGAGCATTTGGGAAATGATGGCAACACGGGTAGCCATTATTCTTGTTTTAACTTGTGGAGATGTTCTTCACACCTGTGTTGTGGAACTTTTCTTCAACAGCCAGTTTTGCCCCTTTTTGCATGAAGCTCCATTCTGGTACTGGAGGTGAACTTATGTTCTGATGGATATAACATTGCTTCCATTTGATTGTCTACTAGTCCTCCTTTGGACAAATGTTGAAAACTTGATATTGACCTGGACTTTATGTAAATATAAGAAGGGGTCTAAACTGTGATCTTGTTTTTCAAGCTAAATTTGATGATCTTAGACATAAAATATCATCACATCGAGCTTATTATACAGATCGGTTAAGGTTTTGGAAGCGCTGCTCAGCTCTTTAAGTCGGGTGATCAAGCCAGATTAGTTGACCTGATACTTGCTTCTATTTTCACTGCCAAATGCAGGCACTTAATACGTGGCCTTAGAGTAAGCTGAAAATTTCCCATGGTCATTTCAGTTATTTGCTGATTCACGATCTAGTCTTATGGCTTTGAAAGGCGGAGAGTGTCGTCATCCCTATAGTGCTGAGCTGTGGGAAGTATCCTTCAATTTGTCTCAATTGAATAAATTGTTGTTTTAGCGTGGATTCCGAGTACATTGGTATTCAAGCAATGAAAAGGTTGATGTATAGGCGAAAAAAGCCCTTAATATGAATATAACAAAATATTGAGATCCCCTTAACAGATTTTAAGGCTTAGTTAATGGCTACACAGAAATAGGTGGCAAATGTGTGGATTAATTTCCTAATAATAAACAAATGCATGCTTTTCAACCAACTGTTGGAGCGGCTGGCAGTTCACCCCCCCACCCACCCCCCCCCCCCCCCCCCCCCCCCCCCCCCCCCCCCCCCCCCCCCCCCCCCCCCCCCCACCCCCCCCCCCCCCGGTTTGATTTGGACAAAAAGGGGACGGGGGGGCGGGGGGGGGGGGTGATTTGTATTAGCACGATGTAAAAATTGGTCATACTTATATGACCCATAGTTATTTGCCTTAGAGGTGAAGCCAGTCCCTCGCGTGTATGCTCCATGTGATTGTGGCCTCTTTTCTGTGAAACATGTGTATGAGTGCGTTGATTTTGCGCTTATTCATAGGAAAAATATTATAGGTCCCAGATTTGAAACATTATTTCAAGATATTAGGCCTCTTCAGCGTGATAAATTTCATGAAGGAGGCTGAATTGTTTTAAATATTAACTTTAATGTTGTGACTAAAATTTACTGTGGTGTATGTTGTATAAAAGGGTTTGATGTTTTTAATAATCTTAATGACACGATATAACACAATTGTGTTGAGTTGTCGTTAAACTTAATACTCACACAATCACTGATGGGGGGGGATATGCATGGTGTGGTCCATGTCCTAATGAAACACTTCCACCATTAGTCTCACACAGACCGCAGTCCATATCCCCATCAAAACTGATGCACGTTTTTAACTTGACATTACCTTATTGTAGGATGTATGCTGGTTTTTCGAACCACATAATCGACGAAGCGGGTCCTGTTCCTTGAAATACCCTTGGCTGTGTGGCAGTTAATTGATTACACATTGAATAGGCCACAAGGAAAGCGACCTGTTGCTCCGTCGGTGTGAAAATCAGGCCAAGTAATGTTATTGCTGCTCACCATTGTCATCCATGGCTGCTGAGCAGGCGACCACAAGTTCCCTCCAGCCACGGTAGTCATTAGCAAAGCATTTTTGACAGTTGACTTTTACTTTATGTTGTCCCACAGGAGTAATGGATGTATATGGTGAACAGTGTTCGATGCCATCTGGGTTTTCCCTGAATGAGTTGGTTATACAGTGCAAATGCCAGGTGTACCGCCCAGTGCACTGAATATCTTTACAGATATCATATTGGAGGCATTTTCCATCAAGCATTCCAAGATGGGTCATGTGGTTTTGGTCAAAGGTCAAAGACCAGTGAACCTAAAGTTTTGTGGATTGGAAACCTAACCACCAGAACAAGCCCTGATCTTTGGATGCATTGTTCTATAGCATTGACTCCATTCAAAAAAACAGACCAAAAGGGCCAACTAGTTACCGTACCTATCAAATCATAATCTAGTAGTTAATCAAGGCAATTAACACCACATTCTGCAGGTATATCACACTTACTTTCTCACATTTATTAACTAATGAGGTGCATACGAAAAGAAACAATAATAAAAGATACAAAAAAATGTAATGCAACACCTCTATTTGTACCGGTTTTGGATATAAAAGTCAAAAAGTTGTAGGTGTGTGGGTGTGGAACTTTGAAGGGGAGTGAGGGTGCGTGTTAAGTAACAAATTATTTGGGGCACCCTTATTTCCATGTTACAAACATACCGGTTACCAGTATAAGAATAAGTCTACGCAAGTCCATTCATGAAGTCTACCAAGTCCATTGTGGGGTCATTCCTGTATCCGTCCAGCACTCCAGGTGAAACAGCACGATGGGATACACAAGTTATTCCATTTAAATTCATTGGTAACCCAAGGAACACAAGATGATTGCATTATCTCGACACCACCTCCACCCTTCCATCTCCCTGCACCCCCACCCCCCCCCCTTACATCCCCCCCCCCCCCCCCCCCCCCCCCCCCACCCCCCCCCCCCCACACGGCCCCCCCTATCTCTGCCCTCCCACCTTAGCGTCTTGTTCAAAGTTACACTATGAAACTTTGCATACTTATATATACTGCGATGCTTTCAGCGATTCTAATCACGCTGAAACATTGCTGAAGAAAACTTATCACTGTCAGAATCACACTGAGATGTTGGTAATCTCTCTGAGAAACACCGATCATTAAGGACTAGAAGCAGGTTCCAGCTAGGGTGCCATGATTAAGTCTTCTTGCCACGTCGCAAGGAGGTCTGAGCAACACCCTCACACCTATATTTCGTGTGTATATATTGAAGTGGTATGATGGTATATGAGACAAAGATAATAAAAACCTGTCAAAATATCCCCAACCAAGTTTGAGCATTTAGTGTTCCTGGAGTGGACTGATTGTCATTGTATCCAATAAAGCTCAAAACACGCTTATGGCAAATATTGGGAAAAGGTAATTTCATTCATGTTTTTACTGGGACTTACTATTACACCTTAACCTACCAGTTACTCTGTCAAAAAGATAGTGTCTTGACATTGATGCATACCTAAGGTTAGGCAGGTCCCACCCAATGCTGGATGTACCAAATGTTTTTACCGTCGCCTAGCTCCAAAGTGAAGGGGGGAAACAATGATAATGGAGCTTCACAAAACCTAATAATAGTAGTAATGTGTAAATGCAGTAGTAGTTTTTCATATATGCACCCACAAACCTTTAAAAACAACTTGAGACAAGCGGCAACCTTCAACATGACAAAAGCGGACCTTGTCATTTTGGAGGGAGTGTCGCACCACTGCACCACACTATCTAGTAGCCACTTTCAGTCAATCCATTTAATTCCAATTTGGATTTTTCTCATATTTCGCGGTGCCTTAAATTATTATCTGCTTTAGGACTGAACCTTGTCTTGACAAAATGCTGTGCCACGCGTAGTTAGTCTAATCGTTCAGGGGCATACAACAGATGGAATCTACTGACGTTGATTGTGTACTCCAGTTCCAAAGCTTCCTGATACCTCCTAATTTGCGTACCAAAGCGACATGCACGACGCAGGATAAACGCGCCGTTTGCGCATGTCATATATTCGACTACACTGCGTAAATTGTAAGTCTATTACCCATAATGGAGGGCGGAGCTCTGACATAAAACAATCAGGAATTTCTTGTTTACATAAAACCACGCCCACTGACTAAGAATGGCTAATCAAACAAAATGCGACCAAACAATCAGATAGAACGGGCATAACCTGTGAGTCGTGTTTGGTGTAGTGATTGTAGGCAGGTGTGACAGCTCCACATGATCCTTCAGTTTTCTCTTTTAGCATGCCCAGGAAGAGTACAATTGAAGCGTTCCTTTGTTCCATTTTCCCTCGGGGTTTGATAGGTGTTGTTTTACTCTTTCGTATTCGAGAAGAGTACCAGCTGACGAATGACTTCTCTGTCAGCGTGGATTCGTTCTGAGAAAACCATTTGGGTCGAAAAAGTCGTTTGATCCCCACCCTTTCGTCAGAATTTTATGTCTCGGCTTGTGTGTACTTATTTGAATGATTTTGGTATCATTTTCTAGGTATTTTGGACAAAGAATTTCTTTAACAATAAAAAGATGTATAAATTGTTTGTCTTGTACTTAAAATTTAATATTTCAACTTTGGCATGCTCAGCACGGCAGAAATGCCACCCAGCATGACATCTATGCAACCAGCCAAAAAACTTCTAGCTGTACTTCATTTAAAATTTTGGACAACCAAACAATAAAATCTGTATTCTTGCAGAATACAGATTACAAACAATATTAAATTAATGTGTATCATTTGCATTGCAGAACAAATAGTGTTAACATTTTGTACAAAAAAATTAATCCGTCATTCCGCCGAAGAGTTAAAGAAAATTTGTCACTTTCTTCCTCATTTGGTGGTCTCCACATCGGAGCGCCTCTCCCCGTTGTGAGGAGGCAACACTTGGCAAGCTGTACCCAACATTGATTGCTCAAGTTCAGTAAAATGATTGGAATAGAATGTCAATCATTTGCCAGTTTTCCAGTACAAAAGTCGTCATCCTTTTTGTGAGATTCCCATGCGCATTATTACATTACATGGCTTACAATTTGAACAGAGTAACTGTTTGAAGTCAGGCTTTTTCCAACCGTT